>JAOXNN020000006.1:7377357-7404346 GCA_028571205.2 Hydropsyche betteni
ACGTGTGTGTGTGTGTAATTAAAATCATTAAATATGATAAATATTAACGTAAATGTTTTTAAAATTATTTAAAACCGTTTTTTTTCAATAAACTATGAGCTCCTTGAATATCGTTTGAAATATTTTACTTTGTAAACTTTATTATTTTGAAGTTAACAGTTTGCTAAACTTATATAAATTATCGAATAAAATCTTTTGAAAGTACTTTGAGACAATTCATTAAACTATTTTTTTCCCACAAATTTTATTTGTCAGAAAATTAGCTCCAGTAATTTATTTCTTAAATTTTCAGTTTATCAAAAAGTTGATATACCACAATATTCCAATTAAAATTAGCATATGTCCTGGAATTAAATAATTCAAATTTATATTTGCAAAAACATTACGTTAACACACTAGATAATAAAAATAATAATTTCATTTTTCTACGCGTTATTTTTATTAAACCTTACTTTTTTCATTACACAAACGAAAAACAAGCTAACACAGCAAAATACGAGCGCTTTGTTTGCGGAAGACGATCATAACGAGTAAGCTACACAAATACGTACAATCGTTCTTTAACACATGAGTGCTCAACTTTAATCCAATGAAACACGATGATAACGAAAACAAACCAAAATGACATTGAAGAAATACAATTAATAATATGTTAATATATATATTATTATAACATAGTTACATCTTTTTACTATTTTTTTTTATTGAAAACTGTTTTATTTTTTCTAATTGAATGATTAGACATGTTGACATTTATAATTTCAATAATAATAATAACTCTTTTTATTTTTTTCCCTTACTTTATATTTTTTATTCAAATATACACAAAAAAAATTGTTTCACTCAGCACAAAACCATCACAAAGTTTTGTTGAAAACCACTGCCTCGCCGCGTACGAATGCGATAAATTCTCATTAAATGACCAGAAAAAGCATTAACACCGCCATTATTATATCCGAACGTATATTATACACGTCTTTTATGCGAGGAAAACGCAGGATTACGGTCCAATCGTCTCGTCCTCGTCTCGGTGGTGAAAGGAGAGATTTATCTTTGCATCGTTCATTGTTCGGAGTCGCTTAGACACGAGATAAATAACGACAAAAACAACGCATACGTTGCCCAACATATCACTATTATTCATACATTTAGTGTGTCGGTATGTTCCGTTGTGTTTTATCGCACAAATGGACGAGGAGACGAGCTGTTTCGTCTATTCATAACGAGCTGGCCATTTACCATTCTCGGGTGAACAATGAGCGCGAATTTCGCGATTCGCCAAAGTGGCTTAATCGGATTCAATTATTGTTGAAAATAAAATTCTGATATAAATGAAACGGCCGCGGTGGTCGGCAGTTCGGTACGCGAATCATTTTACTATTTTTTTTTTTTGTATGAGTATAAGTTTCCATCTTGTAGAAGGAAATGTATTCGATTCGACTTGTATTTAAATTTAAATTCGATTAATTAAAACTAGAGCTCTTTTATAAGCTCATTAAAAATGTAACTATTATACATGAATAAAAATTAAAACTATGAAACTTTTAAATAATTCATAAGATAGATGTTACAGGAAGTAATAAAAGAAAACATAGGAATTTCCTACAGAAATTAAATTTTACATGAATTATGTATTTTTTCTCGTAATTTATATTATAAAAGTTTGAATACTTGCAAAGATACTCGAATAAAAATAAATGAAACAATATGAGTATAAATCTCAATAACACAAAAAAAAAATTTGTTCGAATTATCCTAACTGTTGGAAACCGTGCCAATATCCCTTTAAAAACAAACACATAAAATTTCAGCTCAAATACACACCCCCTTCGAACATTTAAACACATTATCGATAATGAAAAAAACACAAAACGCGAACATAATCATGATTTGTAGACGTAGACCCTATCCCAGAACGGCACCACTAATTGTTATGGGGGACCCGTTCGCCCTTGGGCCCAGTGCGTCCCTAGGGCGGCCCAGTGCCCACCTAGGCACCGTTATTATTTAAAGAGGGGATCCTCGACAGACGCCAGGTCGACATCTCCCCAGTCCGAAAGGTGGTACGTCCTCTGGGACGGATGTTGTGAGAGAAAACACTCGCGCAGATGATACGGCTGACAATGGACGGCAACCCGCAGGCCCACCGAATTGTTATTGTTATGAATTCTTCCGCTCTGAAGCGGAAAATCGGAGGATGAAAACGGGTGTATACGGAGTGGAGAATCAAAAGTCGCGATCTTTGCCCGACAATGTTGGATTTCAGTTCGAATGAAGAAAATTTACTTGAATTATACTCCGGATTCGAAATTTCATGATTGTAGAGTAATGATGACGTTTAAAACAATCGTAGAACTAAAAGAAGCTTTTGTACTTTGGTAAAAATGAATGAAAAAATTATATAAAAATATTATCATTGTCGACCCGTTTTGTGTCCGCTGCAGGACTAGGTCTCCTCATCAAATATTGGGGTTCTAGACTATATACCTTGTCTGAGAACCAACCTCGTATCGATAAGGGACATATACCATAAGAGCCAATCCGCCCATGCCAACGAAGGAGGCTCTCAGACCAACGATATGCAAGTTTATGTGCTAGACTTTTTGCTCGCTGACTCTCCACAAAGCAAATCGCTGTGATCACCCGGGGGACAATGAGGTAAAGACTGAGCCAACTGCACCCCCGCTGACCACTTTTGCACTACCAGTTTGACAGACGAGGCGAAACCATTGGTCCTACGTGGCATAAAAATATATAATGTTCAATTTGATAAATCAAGCATTGTAATCAGTAAAAATTCTTGAAGAAATTATTATAACAATAATATTTCGTTTCCAAGTTATCGGAAAATTAAATTTTTTATATTCCATATTACATATTTTTATTATATACGATAAAATTCGAGTGCGTCTGCAGAGGAATAAAATGATATAAAAAGGCGAGAATAATATGCAAATGCGCTGCATTCCAACAACCCCTTTATATGTTTACGGATATAACAATATAAAATAAAATTGAGTCTGCGACTGAAAGTTTTCCCGTGTCGCGAGCGAGGTTTTGATTTATGCGTGCTTGTGCTTTTTGTTTGTATAACTTTTTTCAATTCACTTTCGGGGGTGGCTTTTTTCAAATTTGAATTTTGACGAAATCGTACGACGCCATTGTTTTAACAAGGGGAAGTATAGTGTGAAAAATATACAGTGCATATTTCACCCAAAGTTTTTTCAACCGAAAAAGATTTAAAAACAAAAGATTTCCAAACTCGTTCTATATTCAACGAAAACTAAGCCGAATAAAAATCCACGAAATATTTTTATGAATCACTTACTCAACAGACACGAAACCCATAACTTTACCCACCCCGAAACCGGCGGACCGCAAAGCGATAAATCAGCGTCCCCCAATCGCGACACGTGCAGCGCAAATTGCACGCCAATCGAGCAATGCATCGCGAAACTGGGCTAAATCATCCTAACCTAACCTACGATAAATCGCCATCGACTGAAGCTTTCCGCGCCGTCTTCCGAAATAAAAAAAGAGAAAAAAAAACGGAAAAATTCCCGGTCGGCGATAAAACGGCGGCCGTAAAAACTTACGCGTCGGCCCATATCTCGGTCGAGGTTGAACGAATATACGGCGATTTGAAATCAATGGGCGACTAGGCTGGCCTAGGCCGATCTGGGCCCCAGTATTTGTATAAACGATTGTGTGTGTATGTGTTCCGCACAGCCGACGCGATTGTACCGCACGCCGCATATAAATCGCACTTTTAACCGACTCGCTTCGGAAAAATTGCGGTTATATAACAATTTTGAATTTTTTTTTCGTATTTACGTTTGTGATTTTTTTTCGTATTTGATTCTTATTGTGTGTTTTTTTTTATCGTATTTAATATAAATGTGAAACGGACATAGTAACTTATTTTATGTTAGATTGATCAATTTTATATTATAATTTATAAATAAAAAAAATACGTTTCAATATTTCGAAACAAAAACCAATTTCGTTCTGTGTTTACAATTTAATTTGACATTCTTTTATGATGCTGAATACAAAAAAACTGCGTAATAACATGAGTTTATGAATTTTTTTTAACATTTGAATAATTTTATATTTTTATTATTCAATTTAAATATAAACTCATACGTTCAAAATATATTAATACAGAGTAAATTATACATTATCAAAATATAATAATCGTATACTCCAGATTTCACTTGGTAAATCGATTCGAAACAAATACCGAAGTTCATATCACAATAACAGATAAAACAAATTTAGTTAAATTAACTCAACACGCACAGAACAGAAATCGGAACAATCATCGTCAAAGATACAAAGACGTCAAATATACAAAGTTCAAAGGTTCAACCCACCCGCTCATAACGCAAATATATTTCTGGCACTTTCTGAAAACTATTTGCATGTTTGCACACGACATGAAAGATCTTTCTCCATACATATTGTATAGCTACGGGGAAGTTGCGTCCCCGAAGGCTTCACAGGAATGTGCGCTAACTATAAGCAAATAACGGACGAAACCTGGCGGTTTGCTAGTACACAATCACATTAAAAGGCTCTGGCCGCCATTGCTGTTTCCCATACGTGACTGTTTGAACCTTTTTTATTTGCGCAACAATTCCCTTTTCATAAATAAACTGACCATCCGGAAGCCAGTGACAATAAGCGGCGAACTTTAAGGGATGGACGCACATCCGGAGACGTAACCGTTTTCAACATACTGTAGGAGGGTTATTAAAATATTCATTTTTCTTTCAATGCAAACTTAGCATTCGGAGAAATATAATATAATACACCTAAAAATTTATCACTTACCGCTGATTGATGAATTGAGAAAGTATGAAACATCACTCACCTGAAAATATAAAAAATAAACATATTTATAATTGATTGAATCATATTTTGACTGAAGAAAATTTTCAAATGGTTCCTATTGAACAACATGACGCAATTACACGGGAGAATTTCCCAATTTTCAACAATCCACTCGAAAGTGAACGTGTCACATAACCGACAATTAAAATCGAAAGCTCACATGCAAGCGACATCCCATTGATATTCCAATCCATTTTAACACACAACAGCAGCAGCAGTAATTTCAACTTACACTTGTGAAAACAATCAAAACCAACCGCATATATTTGCGCCGAAGACACCCACTTGCGCGTTTTACAAACGAACATTTCAGCCCGTATTGTGTTAAAGTTAACGTTTGATATGACGTCTACGTGTTCTACGCGTTATTCGGATGAAACGAACCACTCTCGTTGATATTTGAATAGTAACGTCAATCAAACCACCCTCTATGTAACAGACTCATTAGCGAGATTCAAAATCTTCATATTAAATCCGGACCATTACGTCGGTTTTTCGAATCGTTGTGGTTCTGCTGATATGTGTATTTGCCTCGAAGCCGATCTGTCTAAGTCTAGTCTAAAACCGTCTCGTATCAGTCTAATCTATTCTACAATTCGAGTACTCGGTTACATGTGTGTTAAGAGAAACTCATTATACAATAGTACATATATGGTTTAGTGTTAAATCGAAAACGTTCCATTTTGGTCACGTTTCCTTCGATTAAGTTCTTAGTTTTCGTTATAAATGTTTATATTGTGATAACATTTTTAAATTGTTTCTAGCTTTAGTTATTTTTAAATAAAATTTATTTAAAAACTAAATAAAACATGATACATATGAACAACCTACTACCTTTGAAACGCATAAAACAACAACAAAACACCGCATCCATACCCTGAAACACATTAAAAAACATCACAAAACCTAATTCACAAAACCCTTCACCGTTTCGTGTGACGCACGCGGAATTAAAGTATAATCCCGTTTTCATACAATTATGCAAATGTAAATAAACAACGCGTGCATAATGGATGCAGTCTCTTCATCAAAGAGGGCTTCGTTCGCAGTGTACGCGTCCTGTTTACTGAATTTTCATGATTTTCCCTGGCGTATCGTATTTTTGACCATTATTCCAGCGGCCCTAGAAATTTCGTAATGCCTGCAATATGCACGACATCGACCCGACCATTAATTACCTGGGGGTTTATATTAGATACGAAAATTTTCTATGACCCAAAACATCGGATCTACCGATACATCTACAACCAAGCTGTAAAATACATTTGTTTTTTTTTTCAAGATAAAAAGTTTTTTTTAAAGTAAACTTAAAGTCACATTCTTCATTTTTATGCTTCTAATTTATACTGATTTTTTACATCCTAAGTTACAGCACACGAACACAATCCATTATTAATGGTGGATACTAGGAGGGCGTATAATATTATCAAGTTATGATAATGCACGGTGAGCAAGTGGAAAGAGTTTTCCAAAGTTTTCCGGATCGCGGAAATATGAAGTTTTTTTGTTCAAATCGATAACTCCCTCGTTTTGTGGTCGAACGATGTGTGAGATATGGTCGAAAAAGCGGTAAAATTTTATGTTAGTGTAATATCGTACGGGTGGAGCGTTATCACTTTATCGGAATTTTCGCGAGATCAGAAAAAAATTGTGAAATCACCAAATGATTTTAGGATAGAAATAAATTGGCGATTTTATTCATTAAAACTAAGCATAGTATTGTAAATGTCTTATAAATGAAAAATATATTACTTTTAGATCATCCGAAATCGTAAAAAAGCTTTTTGCGTAGAGTTTGAAGGTTTCGTTCAATTTTTCCGGAGAAATTACATTAATGTATTTCTTGAGCAATCAGAGAAATTGAGATAAATTTAGTTAAGAAAAACGAATCAGCGTAAATAGTCCCGTTCTCTCTGTGAAAAAAGAAAACAAAGAAGCTCATCGCACGCAGCTGATTATGTCGTAATTATATTTGCGACGATATAATGGAAACCTTTTTGAGGATCAATAATATATTGCTTTAGGTTGAAAACCTTGAATAATTATTCTCCTTCAAATGAATTCTTCAGATATTTTCACAAATGGATTTTCGGTATCATCCTCAATAAAAATAATAAAGTAATATGATTCACAAATCATCAGATTAGAAAAAAAAAATGATATTCACTGAAATTCTGAGAAAATATAAAACTTATAGATGCGTTCAATTTGTGTTCGAAAGTTCATTTAATTTTATATTTATACTTTGAAATCAATGATCACTTTTGTGCATAATGTGAAGATTCAACAAGAAAATAACGATACATTTCTACAATAATAAACCCTTAGCCCTTCTAAATACACAACTTTTTCTCCCCTACTATAATCCACCCTCACACGAGCACAAAATACACCGATCCATCAGACCTGATACGTCAACACAAAAGTCGCACTGAACACCGAACAGAAACAGCAAAACCATGCACCGCCATCAAGCCCATTCCCATCCTACGGCCAAAAACCATAAGCATTTTCCCTCACGGCCATATTTCCCGAACATGAAACACTCGCATTATTTATTAGGCCGATATATCAGCCGATATATTCGGCTTTTAAACAGCCGCATTCAAAATTCGTTTGCGGTCGCGAACCGGAGCACCTCCACGGTGGGGTGCGACGCGATTAGGCCTCCAAAATTGAATTTCCTCCTGCACCCCCTCCCCCTCCAAAACGGGAAATCCTGATGAAATTGTAAATGGCGTTTTCATCTCGACGAAGATCCATCTGGCCCTGCTTGCGATTCAGACCACGAAAATAATTTAACGCGCTCTAACGTAAGGTCAAAAGCTCTCTCTCGGTAAACAGTTTAAACATATCGCCGATATATACGTATTTATGGGCTTTCGCACGGCTAGCACTTCTCTTTTCTATCCTTTGGCTTTTTTTCCTTTTCACTTTCGATGGGGCATTTTTCTCTGGGTCTTTCAGTACGTTTCGTTTCCGTTTCTGTGGGTTATTTTTTTTCGAGGCGCGTGCGACTTATCGGTCTCGTTTTTCTTATGGAACGTGTGTTATTAGATTTTCATCAAATTTATCTGCATATCACCATTTGAATCTACGGATAAATCTAACATATAAAGAGTGCATCTTTATTATTCATTTTAGAGCAAAGTACATTGAAGAGAAGAAATGTTATGATTTTCCTTTCAAATTCCACAGCCTACTAAGCGTATAGTATTGGTTTTTTGAAAATGTCCTTTAAAAATTACACAGGAAAATTCGATGTAGGTCACAGGGTGAATTTGTGAAAGCAGGTCAACGTTCGCTTTTCGTGAAAATCTTATTAACGTCCGGAGAAATGGAATTTGCATTCATAAATGAAGTCAATCAAATTTCGAGTAAGTGTTTAAGATGCTCATAATCGAATTGATGAACCTAATACAAGTCTGAGTACCGAGAATGTAGGAAACGTTAAGCCAATTTCGGAAATGATAATATTCGTTTTTATAACACTTTCAAAATTTAACAAACATAATGAATTTATACAACTTTCGAATGTTAATGTATTTTTCAAGAAGATAAAAGTTTACTGATTAAATTGCTAATTATTTGATTCACTAGTACTCAAAAGCATATACATGTATGTAATCGAAAAAAGGTGTAACACACCGTGAATAAAATTTATCAAAACTCTTTGTGGTATTAACTGTGTTGTGATATTAACGTTGTTTCCTCGTATTACAAAATAAAGTTTAACAAACTCATATACTTAAAGAGACACTTAAAATAGGGGTAAATTTTAAGTAGCGTTTCCTATATACTGTTCGACGTCAGTTTGTATAAAAAGTTCAACAATTTTCAAACATAAAAGTATCGATTTTTTTATGAAATTTAAATTATTGAAATTTTTGACGAGAGTCAAAAACCAAACGCTCCTTGTGTTTTTCGAAATCTTTTCTAACGGCCTCCTGCGCCGACAACTTTCGGCTTTTCTTCATAAATATTTAGACGAAATAGTCGATAACACGGAACCACCATTAGACTCACATAAGAGGTGATACACCAAAATAAAAGATAGCCCTTGGCCGTATATACCCAACGTGGTAGCAAAGGGCTGCTCTCGTATTCTTTTGTGGGATCTGCTCCGATCCACTCCTGCGTCCCCATATAAATTTTGTATTGAATCGTCAATTTATTATATACAGTCACAATATCAATACACTGCGGGGCAAACCGAAAACTAGCTCTCGTTTGAGTGCACTTTCTCGAGTGTGTATGTGTGTATGTAGGTATTATTTTTTCAGATTCGTTTCGTTCGCGGAGGCAAATAATGTCATGTTTGCTATCCGAAACCGGAGTTCAAATATGTTTGGGTTTGTACATATTGAAAACGAAAATCAACATGCGTGTTTTCCCGGAAAATTATCAAGACACACAAAAAGTTTTCGTATACGTATGGGCGTATCGAAAAATAATACGCCCTAAACATCAAAGAAGCCAAGTTTAATCTAAGAATTTTAAAGCTTTCAATTAATCTAAATATACGGTTTATCCGTATATAAAACCGAAGGGTGAAAGTTTCTTGGGTGAATATGAATTTTATTGCTTGGTGACGGTATAAAAAAGGAGAAACGCGAAGTAAAAAAATTTACGAGCGGGCACAGTTTTACGGTTCGATTGTTCGCCTTACCTTAGAAAGAATGCCCAGAATCAAAAGCTCATAAAATGAAATTAAACGTTGTCGCTTTTCCGCTATTCTAAACGTCTTTCGTTTACCTTATGGTGAGTTGGAAAAGCTACGGTCACATTTTAATATTACAACGTGATTGAGGAAAAAAGTCTCGCTTTTCTATGGCAATTATTATCATATTTCTGGTCGGAGATATGATTCGAGGCCGCGTTTTTATTTTCGCCTCCCTTTGAACCTTTTTGGGAACATTTAAATATTATATCATTGTGTTCGAGGCGTATTCGAAATTATAGGAAAATGAAAAGAACGAGATAAAAAGTAAAACTGGATAAATCTTTCGTTTTGTACATACAATTGCGCTTTTGAGACATTCAAATTACCGACTTGAAAAATCCCTTATAAATACTCAGATACGTTTTATATGAATTTCCCGTGTAATTTTATAATTCATATTTGCTGGATTTCATTATACGCTTCTCCAAACTGTAATAACGTTTCTTTTATTCGAAATTATAAAATTTTCTAATATATTCACAATCTGATTTTCACAAAAAAATGCAGTATATCACATTTTTTCTCACATATTATATAACAAATTCAGAAACTTGCTCATATTTAAATTATCACCCAATTGCCAATTTAATTTTAAATTACATTTTAAACATTTTTTTTCTAACAATAAAAAACAAAAAATCGACAATACACAGGCCTAAAAATTGACCCGTTTGAATCTGATTCCTCGTAAATAACGACAATTCGCGCTCGCATCAAATGGGCGTTTCAACTGACTATAAATTTTCTACGACGTGAAATCGAAAACACACTCGCATATATATTATAATATAATACGAAATTGCGTTTTTTCAGTTCATGTTTTGTTAATATTCTGAGAACCAATATAAAAAAAACTCAGTTTTGAAAATTCATAACCATTTCATTGAATAAATAAATTTTCACCTCATTATCCCCTATATATAATAGCGGATTTATGTGTGTGTGTGTGTGTGTGTCGATGACGCTCGCGACTTTTTATAGTATTGATTCTAATATGGTCTTTATGCGTATAAAGTTAACGTCTATAATATGATGCTTATTGACTTCTGGTTTTGCCTATATGTGCATGTTTGTAACGGTGACAATAACAAATGAATTATTTTGATTTTATTAATTAAATATATTAAATATTCAAATCGGGTACGAGCATCGACTTCAAAATAAATACATACACATCCCGATGTTATTAACATCGGGCCTATTTAATAGTCAACTATAATACAAGTTAAGTAATGTCCGTTGTAAAAAAAAAATTCGAAATATTCAAATTTTGATTATTTTTTAAATCACGTTTGCTTTTAATTTGATAAAAAGATTATTATAGCTTTTAATTATTCATATACAGAAATAACAGCTACGATTGAGTTTATCTAAAAATTATTCTACATGTCACTCAGCTTTGTCGATTGAAGGTAACCTATGTTTTCTTAAATATAAGAGATTAAATTATATAAAAATTTCACATATTATTATAATTCGAATCAATCTACAACGGAATTCACAACTATGCAAAACAACTATCTTCCAACACAGTAACAATTCACGAACAAATCCAAAATCTACAATCAAGACCGCCGTACCCCAGTTTCGCCCATCGCTCCAGATCCCGATAGAGCCTTAATCGGAAACGAGCGCACAAAGGGTGGCAGTTGTGACCACCGACAATGGGGGCGGTTTTCGCCACTTGTTCGGCCCATTGTCCGATGTCACGTAGAGTGGCCCACTCGAGACTCTTTTGTGCAGGCCCTGGCTGTTGGGCACCGACAACAATAACCCTTTAATGAAGGCGAGATGTGGCCGATGCGTTCGAGCGCATTGTAAATAAACTCCGAAATATTATATTGGAGCCGCGCGTTCTATGGGGTCTTTGACGTGGGTTTTTTGTGTCCGATGGATGCGCGTGTCTGCGAAAAAATGTTGTAACCGCTATCAAAATTCGAATGTATAAAATTAATCATTATTTATGTATTCCGCTTAGAAATTTTATTCTCGAATCTTATATTGCTATATTGATATGATATTTAATAAAGTTGAAAAACTATTGTATTTGTACATTGGTAAAATTTATGACTCAACCCATTGCTCAATATATATTCCAAAATAAATAATAAATGAAATGATGATAGAGAATATCTCTTATATAATTCCCCTTCCACAATTCATATCCATCTCTAATCATGAAAAATGCAACGAGAAACCACGCCCGTGCATACTATCTCTAGGGAACCATCTACCACCCTATTACTGCCCTAGTGAGCAAAAGCGAGACAAAGTAAACTAATAACAAAAACACTTAACCACATAATTGCGCATTCGAACATTAAATTTACATTCCATCGTTCAAATATGCAATTCGGTCATTCCAAACTAACGATTTAATTCAAAATCATTCAATTTCAACGAAACAGATGATTAACGCGCTCGAAAATAATGTTTATTCGTCCGCCATACAGCTGTTGCCTTTAACCAAATCAAACTTAATATTTCATAGGTTAAAATGCAAATTTTATGCAATCGTTGACATCCCTCGAACGCCGCAATACAATTATTTTGTAACATGTGCATGCGTTGCACATGCACGATTATTACTCGGTGCAAATGGATGTGCTTAGTTGCAAACCATATTAGTTATTGATGAATTAATTTATGTTGGCTAACGTGGGCGTCTGATCGGATATTTCCGTTTGGTTTCGGATACACAATGCGTGAATTGCAATGTGTAATGGATCCAAATACACAATACATACCTGAAACACGCTCGACGATACATAATAAGCATATTTTACAAATTTTGTACTAAACTAAAATGAAAACGGTTGCCAATTTTATTGATTTATGTATTATGTTTTACATGTTTCGATAATTTGTGTAATACCCGGTCAAAACATAGACGCAATAAGTTATTTTTTTGAATACTGGATAGTTAATATTTTTTTTTATAAATTGAATTAATTATTTGATATATAAATTAACAAGACTGATTTTAATTTGATGCGTCATAATAAGTGAAAATGAAAGTAAAAAAAATCTAAAAATGGTAAAATTAAATAATTCACTGCTTTAACCAAAATACTTCTATACCTTTCTTTTACTCTAAAAAATAAAACCTTTGATAGCTATAAAACTGATCGTTAAATTATTCATTTATCAAGCACAGAAAACAATTTCAAACTTTATCATTATTTTGTACTTAATTATTGCATAAAAAAATGATAAATAAACAAATTGATTACTTCAGATTAATTAATACAAAAATATCACGAAATTCAAGTTAAAACGATTCTGAAACACGACAACCGATCAATATCCGACAGCAAATTCGAACAAAGCGCACCGTTGATGTTATTGATAATATTTTTACGAAAAATCCCGCATGTTTTTGAGGTCCGACGAAATCGCGAGTCATCCCAGCTTTATTAGCGCGAAAGCCTTTCGTTACCGAGGAGAAAAGCTCCGTTTTATTTATAAGAGGGCCGAAAGAGTAAGGAGGAAGCAAACCGTAGTGCGGAGTGGGCGGGCGGCATTAAATAACAATTGGAAGAAAAAAAAACGCTTTGTGTAAGGCTATAAAAACCGAGTCGTAAACAGAACAGATATACTTTTGTACCCTTTCACCTGAGCGCCGTTTTTCATTTTGTGACGTATAAAGAGGAAAGTGCGTATAAAGTATGCCGGGTTAGAGTATGCGTGCGTTATAAAAGTTCCAGATACGTTTTCTTGTGAAATGAGCGAACGCAGCTCTAAATTTATAATTGATTTATAAATACTCAAATAAATTAGTATTGAAATTGCAAGTCTTAAAATTTTCTACGTCATTCCATTAATATGTAGATTAAGGTGTAGATTTTATTTCAGTGGAAATGTTGTAGGGTGAAATTTAAATTACATATATTGTGTTATTTCAGAAGAATTTATGTGAACGTACTTTAAAATACTAACATTTTGTTTGATATATAGTATATATATATATTTGCATGAAAAAAGTCTGAGCCTGCAGAAAAATCTTTGATCAATGATTTAATTGAAAAATTATAGCAAATTGGGTACATTAAATGCGACTAAATACTACACAAAAAAAACTTTAAGCTTTTCATGATAGAAAACGAATTTGAATAATGAATCTCTCAAAGCATTTATTTAATAATTACATTTACAAAATCTCCAGCATGCCCTTGATTACACAAAAAAAAACTTTACACATCGAAAAAACTAATTATTTTTTTCATTGCGTTTTAATTCGAAAAATTTTTCAATCCCGTTTGAAACTTTCTAATATACATCGACTATTCATTAAACCGAAACGCAATTGTTTTAATGCCCGTAAAAGTTCAAAAAAGCTGCAACATTCGAAAAGGATTACGGCGGACGGGTGAGATGTGAAAGAGTAACTTTTAAAACGACCCAAATTTAAAAACCGAAATAAAAATTTAAAGTTTTCTCTCAAATTCAGTATTAAAAGACACACTCTCGTACAATTTGAATGCATGGGGTCCTCCGATCACACCTATGGGGCAAAAACACCATCTGGCCCGCTAATGCAGTCGACCCAGTTTCAAGTCTTTTATACCAGAATTTCTCAAAAGTCAAACTATAATTTATTTAGAAATGGGGAAATGCGAGAGATTAAAAATCACATTGTTTTTTTTTTTAATAAATTTAAATAAAAATACGTGAAAGACGTTGAGTACACAAATGTATTTTTCGATGAATAGTAAGGAATATTTTAGAAACACTGATTTATTAAGCAAAGTGTGCCCAAGTGCACGTATCTGGTCGACTCAAAAGTTCACCGTTTAAATGACGCAACTTTCTTAAGTTTCTCTGGAAAGACAAACACGTGCAATTTGACCGTCTTAGACTTGCTCATTGTGTGGCCGGGTGCATTTTCCGAAGAAGTTTTCAGATTTTATTTTTTAATAAACATGTAAAAATGATAATCATTATACAGAGACATATATTTTTGGGATATAATACATTTATTTATTAGAATATAAAATGGAAATAAATTTTTGAAGTTTTTTTTACAATATGCATTGTTTTACAATTATTTAGATATTTTCATTTAAAAGACTAGTTGTATTCTTTTATGGTGTTGAATTTGTTGTTTTTCATCACTTCCATATTAACATGTGCTTAAAAATTTAAAAGCTTACTTTAATATTCATATTTCGAACTTCAACAAACATATTTATTTTTCCGTTAGAACTGTGAGTATTTTCGCAATATCCCGCTGTGATATTGAAAGAAAGAGAGTTTTTCCAGCTCATAATGGTAGAATTTAATCAGTGAAACATAACGAAGAGAAATAAAACCCGAGGCTGCTTTTGGGATAATGTAGTCCCTTGTCGTAAAGAACAGTAAAAAGATTTCTCTGCGCTGCGGAAACTTTACGACTGCTTCTCGGCATATTACGTATACAAATACACCATCTGAATATAAAATAATGCAGGCACACACACAAAACGTATCATCTCTTACAGATCACATTTTATATATTCATACATCGCAAACAATTTGGAAAAGAAAGACAACACGTTAATGAAATATCACAAATCGAAATGAAACATCCATTGCATAGCTTCAGATATAACGAAATCCAGTCCAGTCGCGAACGAAGAATAAACTATAATTCTTTGCACTCGTGCATTTAACCGGAAAATCTACACTCTAAAGGGTAAATGCAATGCTTGCAGAGCTTTTGCCTACAAAGCGGAAAGGGCTTTTTGGTGTGTTTGTTTAATTTAATGGTTGCTCTGGTCCTTTGAGTGACGCGCATGTAAAAAACCGGCAGATTTTCTCGGAATTCGAGCTAACAACCCTACGCTTTTGTGTTGTGAAATTATAGAGCACAACTCTGCGTCTAATTAATAAAATGACTCGTGTTATGCCAAATTTACACTTCCATTGTTATTCGGCTCTTGGTCCTCTTTCTCTATGCGCTAGTATATTCAGGGTAAAATTTTGGCACAGTAAAATGTACATATTTAAAGTAAATGAATTAAAAATTGACTCAATGTTTTAATTGTCTTTAATTATTTTTTGAAAAATTATTTTTTTTTCTAATCATGCTAATTTTAAAAATCCCGCTGTAGAAAATTGTTTTTATAAAATTATAAACATAAGAAAACATTCGATTTTCCATTTACTGACCAACATACATATTTTCGATCTTCTGCAATAGTAAAAAAAAACATTCGACAAGATCAAGCCATTATTGACTCTCAACCAACAACACATTCCAAATCATTTTTTAACCCACCACCGATATACATCAGATTTCAATTAATATACAACATCGAACATTTCCACATTGCTCCGACTCACAATAAAAATCAGACCATCTCAAAAATCGAACCGACCATCAAACACCCATCGACCGACACGAAACGCCCAAACTTCCTCCGGCGCGCGATACAAAATGAAACAACACGGCAACCCGTAAAACATCGACGAAACTGCACATGATAATAATTGAAGCTATAAAAATTAATCGCGCCCCATTCCGTACGTACACAATATAATAAAGTACACGCCCCGGCCGCAACAAGAGCCGAACAACTGCAATACATGCAGCGCACGTGTTCGCCAACTCGCCCACCTGAATGTGCGCCACATTGTATCAGTTTAGGAATTTATGGTGTATTCGTAGAGCGCGGGGAATTCTGTCCGCCCGAAAAGCTGGAGGTAGAGCGTTTTGGGATGTGCACATATTGCGAAAATATACACTCGTTCATACGTGCGGGGGCGCGGAATCGAAATTCGCAATCTTGGATAAGGGGGGGATTGTGAAATTATTCGGCTTGTGCATAAAACGAAATTGATTTTATTCCTCTATAAAATGAAAATAATTTGAAAAAATCAATTTCACTATGAAAATTGGAATGTGAATGTATCTTTTTGTCGAGAAAGTTTTTTTATCATTAAAACGAAAAAAAAATTCAGTCGAAGATCTGTCATTTCCTGAATTTATTTGACCTGTAACCTATTACGTAACCTGTAGCAACCTATAACTTGTGATCTATGACCAA
The DNA here is from genome assembly GCA_028571205.2 of Hydropsyche betteni. Classification (NCBI taxonomy): domain Eukaryota; kingdom Metazoa; phylum Arthropoda; class Insecta; order Trichoptera; family Hydropsychidae; genus Hydropsyche; species Hydropsyche betteni. The sequence continues at coordinate 7,394,005 of JAOXNN020000006.1, forward strand.
TGACCTATAACATATAAACTATAAACTATTATAAATATAACCTATAGTATATAGACCCGATGTTAATAACATTGGCTATGGTTTTGTTAAGAAACGGAAAACGATAAAATGTGAAAACCCGAAATGTGTACCCGTTTTGAATATTTAATATTTAATTCATAAAATCAAAATAGTTCATTTATTTGTTTGTGACAAATAGGATACCCGATTCCCGTACTCGATTTGAATATATTTAGTATTTAATTAATAAAACCAGTTCATTTATTATTGTAAAAATTACGACATATAAACAAAGCCAATCCAGGCAGTAGGTAATAAGCATCATATTATAGACGTTAACTGTATACGCATATAAAGACCATATTTGCGAAAAAGTCGCGAGCATCATTGAACGAACGAACATAGAAATCCGCTATTGTATATAGGGGATGTGTTGGTCTAGTAATGGTGATTAGTCAATGCTTAGGGATTTGAATTTGACGGTATGCTGTGGAAGGCTGATATTTTATTATCGGTGTTTAGAGATGCGGTATGGAAGGATGTTGAAATGTTTCATAGGTCATATGCGCTTAGATTGGTTCAATAATGGTAATTAGTCAATGTTTGGGGGTTTGGATTTGAATTTGATGGTATACTGAGGAAGGTCAAAATTCTATTGTTGATGTCTAGGGATGCGATATGGAAGGATGTTGAAGGAATTCTTTGGTCATACCGGCTTAAATTCAGTGGTGGATTTGCCTATAGGTGGTGGAGTAAGAGCCTCAGAGTCCCCAATATTATTTAAAAAAATAAATTAACATAATTTGTCTACACCAATATAATATAAATCGTGAAAATCAAATCACTTTCTGAAAAAAACGACGTTGGTTTGCACAAAAACGTTCATCGTTTTTTTGTACTAAATGCGTCACATTTTCGAACAGCTCGTGTTTGCAATTATCAGTTGAAATTTATATAGAACAGCAATTTCATAATTCTCGTTTTATTATTTGCACACACAAACAATTTTTTACCTTTGATTTCTGTTGAAATTTTCAACCGATATTATAATTCAATGAGTCATTTATAAGTTTGTGCCAATTTTTAAAAATCCATTGTATTTTTAAATTAAATGTGTATTCTTAAACTGAAAATTGAACATTGCATTATCAGAAATATGCAAGTGCACGCATGTTTGCTGATTGAATTTTATTATCGCCTGTAATGTTTTAAAATTTCAACTTTTCAAAAATCAGTCTAAATCAGACATTCGTCGTGAATGGTTTTCGGTAAAAGTAGTATATTTTTTTGTTTTTATAAATTTAAATAGTAAAAAACGGTGATCAAACAGACAAAATCAAATAGTGACTTGAAGACACGTTATCCTATTAATTTTATAAAAGTGTTGCGAAGTTATTCAGAAGTTAATAAAAAATAACAAGTTCTACGATAAGTGCTAAAATATATTATTTTTTTCACATATAATACGGAAGCAATAATGGATGATTTGGTAGATTACTTTTTAAAAGGTAATTATTTAATGTTTAGAGAGTACAGATTTGTATTATATTTGAAAGTGTGTTTTGGAAGGTTGATGTTGTATTGTTGATGTTTAGGGATGGGATATGGAAGAATTTCTTTGGTTATTCGTACTTAGGTTGATTTAATAATGTTAATAAATTATTTAATATTCGATTATTATTTATATTGGTCGAAAGAAGTTAGGTTTTGTATGAAATGTGCCAATGATTCGGTTTTTTGTGCTTGCGATTCTTTTATGTATAGAGACGGATTCGTGGTTTTAGGAGAATTTTATGAAAGATCGAATTGAGTTTTTTTCGGTCAACTTGTGATTAATGATGAGAATTAGTCATTTGATATTTGCCTATTTTTAAATGCGAAAGCATGTTAGTGCTGTTTTGAAATAAGTATTGATTGGTGGTATGAAATGCTTCAATGATGTAACCGACTCTTTATCGATCTAAACTCTAAGCATAGAAACATGATTTTTATTTTAGATTTATTTCGTTAAGAGCACTGTGTATTCCGGCGAATGGTTGGGAATAAATAGTATGATATTTCACATCCCCTATATATAATAGCGGATTTCTGTGTGTCAGGTGTTTCTGTGTGTGTCGATGACGCTCGCGACTTTTTTTTATTTTTTTCAACGACGACGACGACGATGATGATGATGATGATGATGTCACAAACGAATAACAAATGAACTATTTTGATTTTATTAATTAAACATTAAATATTCAAATCGGGTACACAATCGGGTTTTCCGTTTCTTAACAAATCCACAGCCGATGTTATTGACATCGGGCCTATATATAATACTAGTTATGAATAAACACCCGATCCTCTTTTTATACAATAGTATGTGGAATGTATCCTTAGACTAAAAAAAAGATTGGGTGCATATTCAACACAAAGTTTCTCAACAAAAATTAATTTAATTTTCATTCCGACCAGGAGGAGAAAAATTAAGCAGCGGACTCATGAAAGGATACGGCACGACCAGTTTGACAGACTCGTTTCGCAACCCGAAATGCTCAGGTCAGTCCCAGCTCAATTTCGTTTCATACCCCAAAACACCTTCATTCCCCTGAAAAACCCATCTCACACTCCGCACAACAACCTCGCCGCGATAACTCAGCCCATAAAAGCTCCGTCCCAGAAAAGAAGCTCCCTCCCCCATCTTCAAGCTCGGGAACCATCGGTGCGCGAGGGATGATCTCGTCCATTAATCATCGCCCTTATGGGGTCTGCGACTCTTCGCCATAGGCGAGATAATGTTCAGATAACGGGCCTTCGCCGGACCACCCCTGAGGTCGCTTTCGCCATTGTTATGGAGCTTTCGCCACCCCCCCCCAAGACGCCCACTTTGTGCGCTGGGGTTCTGAAACTGGGGTTCTGCGATGATTATTCATCTTTCGTCGAACGGCACGACAAAAGGCGGCGCGATAATGAGATCAATTATCAAAGACGTCGTTAATGGCGTTTGCTACTTTTTTTCGGTGGGTTTTTTTTTTGTGGGCGCGTCTAACGACTCGCAATTACGAGTTCTTTCTCGCCGTTTAACGATTACGGTGACGATGATGATTATGAGGGGGGAAGATGTTAAATAGATGCGTTTTTTTTTTTCGGTGGGCTCTCAATAAATTTGGAGACTCGTTTGTCGTGAGGTGGAGTGTTTCGTTTCGGAATAAAGAAACGATTTTTTTTAAATTGCCTTTTTGCATTTTGATGTGGTGTAAAAAAATATGCGTGATTTGCAATTTATTTGAGTCTTATTATTGAATAATGTTTTTTTGCATGTCGAAATAAATTTTTGCATATTTGCGAAATAGCAAATTGTGCAAAAATCGGTGGCCGTCTGTATTTGTTGCATAATAATTAAGCATAAATAACAAAGTATTTCGAAATGAAATCAATAAATTTCTTTACACCGAGCGTGCATAAAAAAATCTATTAGAACTTTTACGAATAATAAATGAGTGACCGGGCATTGTTTGATCATTTCATACTTATATCTTCATCTTCTGCAATACGATACTATCAATTTATGTATATTTTACATTTTTCCCGAACAAAGACCGGCTCAAAGAGATACAATGGACTATCTCTTCAGGTCTTATTGCAGGTGCGATTGAAAAGTTGCTTATTACAGCTAGGTAGGTATAATATAACGCATACTTTCCGAAAGATTATCAATTAAAAAAGAAACCTTAATTTGCCCGTTTTTCTGAGAGATAGTTAATTACAGGCGCATCGTCCAATTATCATAATTGGGACAGTATGGCTTGCAGAGATGGTTCATTGTCTCTTCATGAGGCGGTCTTTGTTCGGAAAAAATGTGAAATACACAAATCTATAGTATCATATTGCAGGAGATGAACACAAACTAAGATTGTTAAAGTACAAAATAATCGTTCATTTTTATAAATCGTTTAAAAAGAATTTTAAGTGTATATCATTTAAAAATTTCAAAAATAATTTTTCCCATATTTCCTTCATAATTATTGAAATCACTTGGGTTTTTACTCTTTTCATCGAATCAACCCAATTTTCTTGAATCTCACTATGATATTTTTTTTATATTATCAATTCTATTGTTTTACAAATCAAAAGAGATTCGTAAATGTGCGATTTAGCTGTATAACAAAAAAAGTATAGGTTGTGTCTAAAAACGAATTATTTGTGTATTAAAGAACCTCGTATTGAGAATCATTCTATTATATATATTTGAAATGTGCAATAAAAAAATTTTTCACCATTATAGAATATGATCAAAAGAAAAAATAGGCTTGAGCATTGAAATAATTGAGAGGTGACAACTTCGTCAAAGAAAAGTTTTCCTCCATAGACAATACAATACACTTATAAAATTTTCCTTTTGTATAATTTTTAATTTTAATCACATTTTTACGATTCGGTCCATTTTTTATTCTATTATGAAAATTGTGAATAGTGGTATTTCGCCCTATTCGTGTTTACTACATCGCCGATCCTTTATTCATATTCATTCTAATGAACGTTTCATTCGTTTTTTCAACGTCAATTTTTCGAAAGCACACTTTTTTTAAATGCACACTAATTTTGCACTCACGATAAACGCACATTTCATGAATTGCATGTTCAAAACGTCTTCGAATCGAAATACGTCACCAGATCAAACTTCACCATCTTCAAAAACATCCCGAAACATGTCATCAGACCATACTTCACCATCTTCAACTACACCTCGAAATATAATATGTTATCAGATCAAACTTCACCATCTTCAACTACACCTCGAAATATGTCGTCAGACCAAACTTCACCATCTTCAAAAACATCTCGATATATGTCATCAGACCAAACTTCGCCATCTTCAACTATATCTCGAAATATATTGTCAGATCAAACCTCACCATCTTCAACTACGCCTCGAAATATGTCGTCAGACCAAACTTCACCATCTTCAACTACACCTCGAAATATGTCATCAGACCAAACTTCACCATCTTCAACTACACCTCAAAATATGTCATCAGACCAAACTTCACCATCTTCAACTACACCTCGAAATATGTCATCAGACCAAACTTCACCATCTTCAAAAACATCTCGAAATATGTCATCAGACCAAACTTCACCATCTTCAACTACACCTCGAAATATGTCATCAGAACAAACTTCACCATCTTCTACTACATCTCGAAATATGTCATCAGATCAAACTTCACCATCTTCAACAACATCTCGGAAACTCATCATCGAAACCTTCCCATCGCGACAAATCACAATTTCACACATCGACGGAGCGCGAAAAAACGCCGGCCCGCCCCCGCGATCGGGCCCCTCCCCTCGCGATGCAAAATGGAAAATAATCTATTATACTTCAGTATAATATTACACGTGTACACAACATTAGAGAGCGGCACGTGTCGCCTGGTACATGCGCCGTAACGAGACGGGTGACAAAAGGACAAGCACTCGTGCCGATTCGCGACGGTTGCTCATTTATGGCCGGCTATTGTTCGATTGCGGATCGTTTTTTTTTTTCCGGCAGTGGAGCTTTCTTATTGTGTGTATGTGCGCGGTATTATAATGTGGGATTGTGTGTATGTGCTAACGAACGTATTCATGGACGCGTGTGAGGTTTTCGGGATTATAATGGTGTTTGTTTTCAATAAATTTTTCGATGGTTGAACGAATTTTTTTTAATGTATATCAGGGGCTCGGCAGTAAATAGTGCTAAGCGCCATAATTATGAAATTGAGTTTATTTTATTTATCACAAGAATTAGTACTTTTACTACAAAAATTAATAAATAATTCCACATTATATCAAAAGATGACGCAGTAATATGTCGGAATACTCCAGTTTTATTTGTATCTAAACTGTTTTTTTTAACCCTTTGCACTCTTGAAAATTTTCCGAAGAGTTTTCCGCAACTCTGGTTTTAAAGAATTTTTAAAATTATGATTTTTTCAGTAAAAAATAAAAATTTAATGAAAAACTCCATTTTAAGTTATTTTTTATTAAATTTTATATTTTTTACATACTTTAATTTTTAAAATTAATTAACGTATGGTACTTTTTAAAATCATCTCCTGGATGCAAACTGATCGTTGATTTCAGACATATTTAGGGTTATAAATGCAAAAGAAAACCTTTTTGAGAGTTGAAACAATTAATTTTCATAAATACAAACAGAAAAAAAGCTAATAAATTTTGTGTTTCGATCAAACTGAAGCCTGTCGGAATATGCAAGGTACATCACCTTGACGATTAGTGGATATTTCCTTTATTTCACGTTGTATAGTATTTATTTTTTTCATTAACACGGAAGAGATGAAGAAAATCGATTTCTAGGATTGAAATTATATTCTTGATCAAATTTTATAGAGTATGAAGGGATGGTGCTCTTTAAAATTTCAAAAAAAAAATGTCAAGTGTGATTCAACACGGAGTTATGGGAAAAAACGGTTGTTGAGTCACACTCGCCACGGAGTGCAAAAGTTTAATATCTCCAAAAGTGACAAATCTCGCAAAGCACTATTTACTGCCAAGCCTCTCATATATTAAAGATTATATGTTGCATCATTTAAAAAGAGCAATAATTGTATTTTTTAATGTAGATGTGGTTGAAATATTGACGATGTTTGAAACTGTAATGGTTTATTATATCATTGAAAGTTTATATCATTATTAAATCATATGCTATAATAAATTATCATTTGAAAATGGGTTTTGGTTATATTTGAAATACCAACTTCGAAATGGAAATGTCTTATTTTATATAATGCGATTTTGTTCATGTGAAAAAAATCACATTATATTAATCACCGAATTTTTGAATTTTTTTTTCAATATAATGATAATTGTTAATAAAAATAATATAATTCAAAAAAAAATTTGATATAATTTCTATATTTATACACAGCATTTACTTCATTTAATAAACAATCACTAAACGTATTACAAAAAAAACATTCATATCAAAAGTACTTTAATACATTTCTGCACAACTTCAACGGATCCGAACCGAGTCGACCATTCAACACACAAAAATACGAAACACTCGATAATTTTCCAATTCACAAAACGAGCTCAACAACTCTCGACAACTCTCGAACGGAACATATTCCGACAACGAGCGCCGCTAACGACGCCCAAACAAAATTCCCGCTAATCGAACGCCGACGCGACGGCGAAAAAAAAAAAACCCTCTCCTCGAAAGCCTCCGCCCCTGCTCCCCCGCGCGACCCTCCCCTCGCCCTCCGCTTTCTGTCGTGTGTGCCGGAAATGGAAGTGACGTGTGGCTCCATCGTTCCGCGCCGGAAATTCATAGATTAGTCATATCGTGTTCTGTAACAAAGTGCTGGCTACATGCACAGTTTGTATGGCGGAACGCACGTTCGGTGTGTGTGTGTGTGCGTTTTGGATGTAAATTCGCCGATGGTTGTCGCTATCGGGGGGATCGGTTTCGGTCCGTGGGTGTTGTCGGGATATGCGTATTATTTTAGTGGATGTTGGACGAAAGTGAAGACGGATCGGTCGATGGTGATGTAACGTGACGTAAAGCTGTGATTTTCAATGGGGATATAGAGTTCGGTTTCGTATGCGCGTAAAGCTGTTGTTTTATTTGGTCGAAAAGTTCGTTTTCGTATGTAGAAAGTTCGTTTTTATGTCGATGAAATGTAATTTTTTTTTTCGTATTTAAAAAAATATTTATAAAGTCAAAATTTTTGGGCAGTATTTAAATATTTTTTAGATCGAAATTAAAAAAAAAATCAAATTAGTATTTAAATATTTTTTACTAGTATATAGGCCCTTTGTTAATAACATCGGCTGTGGTTTTGTTACGAAACGGAAAACGATAAAATGTGATTGTGTGAAATCGAAATGTGTACCCGATTTGAATATTTAATATTTAATTAGTAAAATCAAAATAGTTCATTTTTTATTTGCTTGTGACATATAGGCGAAACCAAAGGTAGAGGCTACCCAATGTCCGTACTCGATTTGAATATTTAATATTTAATTAATAAAACCAGTTCGTTTGTTGATCATCATCATTTAAAAGTCGCGGTTCGGATCGTTCATTTGAAAAAAGGAAAAAAATAAAAAATGAAAAAAAAAATCATCATCATCATCATCATTTAAAAGTCGCGGTTCGGGTCGTTCATTTGAAAAAAGGAAAAAAAATCTCGAGCGTCATCGACACAGATACACAGACAGACAGACGGACAGACATACAGAAATCCGCCATTGTATATAGGGGATTAGATGGTCAGTATAAAAATAGTAATACTAGTTAATCTAACTTTGGATGATTAAATTAATTGCAAGAATTATAATAGTATCGCATTAATTATAAACTGAAGCACGTGTATATTTAATATTAATTAAAGATCTTATAAATTTACGAAATTAAACATATTTTATTTAGCGAAATCCCAATAAAGCGAACATCAAAATATTCTCAAAAATTCCCAATAATCCAAAAAATTGTCGCTTGTCTATACTATCAAAGATATTAACAATTAATATCAACCACTTAGAATATAAATACAGATCATTTAATTTAAAAGATCAGTATTAATTAATGTTTAAATATTGACCACAAGTGAATATGGACCAAAAAAATGAGATCTTTTTGTAAATTATATTAAAGTAAGAATTGGATAAAATTTATATGAATAATTTACCTGTGATTTTTAAATTTACGGAAAATTCTGTGCTGTGGTGAAAATTCAGTATTCGGGAAATGTATGTGAAAAATTTTTGTATTCAGGATACAGATATCGCTATGCGGAAGAATAAACAGCGAAGTCTCGAACCGTGAAAAATTCCATTTGTCGTGGTTCAATTACGAGCTAAAAATTCATTTGGAAAATCACCGATAGATGCTTTTTAAATCTGAAAGTTGCATTTTCGAAAATTTTCACAAAGAATGGTTCAGATGATGTTCTCATTTGCTGAGACGTTCGCTAGTAAAAATATTTGACGGTGTGCGGGAAAATTTAGGTGTAATTGATATTTTTTACGATATATTCACTAAAAAAAAACAATAATATAATATTCTAAGAAATCATTGATTTTGAATAATAATTTTCACCTTCATAGTATTCAATTCACAAACTGTTATACATTAGAAAGTTAGAAACAATGTAGATAAAGCTACGATGCAATCGTTGACGAGACAAGATTTAAAATTTAAAGATTTTCTTTTTCTTGAATAAGAATTTACGATTTTTTTTAATTATACAAGCATTTACAATTTTATTGTATCAAAAGGGTGCTCAGGAAGCTGGCATAGAGTGGGAGTGCATGTAACAGGCAGGATAATGGGCTCCCTTTCGAATATTAAACGGGTGCATTGCATATCAATAAAATATACATTATCTGATATTTAATTTGTAAATATATTCATCATTTAAAAAAATAAATTAATTTGCTCTGTGATATTTCATATTATGATTTGGTGGTCTGCGACGTCAAAAATACATAAAGTTTTTTTTTGGATACAAAATCAATTATTTTTGAAAATACATAAAGAGAACATAAGTATTTTTTATTAACTATTGAAAACTAGTCTTTATTAGTAAATAAATAGGGAAATTGATTCAATCCGCGGAAAGAGTCCGAAATATATTTTAAAATTGAAAAAGTATGTATTCATATTTCGTAATTATAATCGGCATATTTATTGGATATAGATTGGCATATTAGATTGGTTTGGATTGGATTAGTATATTGGATTCGATTGGTATGTTGATAAATTGATTGGATATATATATATATATATATATATTGGTGTATAAATTATTACTTCATACAAAAATGATATTAATTGATCCCTATTTTCGCTTCCGTCTTGAAAAACATTTTTTATTCTTTTTCGCTGATTTAAAATTACTTTCATCGTCGGAATAATTAATTCTTTAACACTTCGAGGAGAATACTCTATTTTATTATGATTAGTTTTTTTTATTCAGTAATTCCGTGATCAATGATCGTCTTTATCTCATTTTTTATAACAAATTCAAAGTACGCCTGTCGAAAAAAAATCTTGAACGCTTAAAACAAGTACATCGAAAATCAAGAGATGACTATACACCGAATTCTCTTTTTGCACGGATTCGAAATAACACGGTGCAAGAAAAATAACCGATTATTTATTAAACATTGTTTTTTTTCACTTTAACACTGTTTAAAAAAAATCACATATTGGACTGCATTATGTGCAAGTGATTTTTCGTCACAAAAAAAAAACAACAGAAAACGGGCACGTTTATTATCTAGTAGTGATACTGAATGACTACATAATTATGTTAAATATATTTTTTAAATAAATGAAAAATTA
>JAOXNN020000006.1:7408296-7428778 GCA_028571205.2 Hydropsyche betteni
TGTGTGTGTGTGCGTGTGTGTGTGCGTGTGTGTGTGGGTATGTGTATAATTACTATTATATCAGTTTCGCTTGGATTGAAGATTACGCTTATAATAAAAATAATAAATATCATTTAATTTCTACAGTCAAAACGGTACATTTTATACATTTAAATTTTGAATTAAGTAAATTTAATTAAAGCCCGAACAAACCCCAATAGCAAAAGACAACAAACATGCAACTTTTCGAACGAAACCGAAATCGACTCGCACCCCGAACTCGCTCAATCAACGTCCTTGTTTCAATTTCGCGCGATATCTGTCCGCGAGACAACGCGCACCAATTTACTCGGCCATCGTTCCCGAGACGCTGTCTCGTTTTCCCGGGAAATCGCCGGCGCCCATTCCCGTTTGTCAGGTCACGCTCCCGAGCTTACTTACTTAGCGGCTAAGTGATCGATTTGACCGTACGTCTGCGGGGCGAGGGCGGAATTAAGTAAAAGCCAACATGTGGGTTGATAACAAGACGTATGGGGTGAGCATAATATGTACGCGGAGGGTGGTAAAGGGTGAGCTTGATAGATGCTTTTGTACGTTGTTCGCAAGATGGTCGCTCTGGTTTGTTCCGATCCGATTGGAACGATATTGAATGAATTATAGAAACCGAACATGTCAAGAGCTTACATAACGCTCGCAGATAATAAGGTATATAAAATTCTATGAAAAGAATTCACATTACGAGTATCTCGTTAAAATACTTTAACCATTTAAATAAATACAATTGTTTAAATTAAAAAATATTTTCTATATTGAAAGAATCACTTTGTGTTATTATTACGTAAATACTATCAAATATAATATGTTTAAATTTTATTCGTAACAGAAAAATTTAATTTTGTCGTAGATGCCACACAATTAAATACCACTCGCTGGGCGCGCTGGACTCACCAAGGCTCTATCACTCTATAGCTCAGAATTTTACATAGGTGCGCCAATTAAAAAATTTGAAATACAATGTCGATTTTGTAAGTTGGCTTGTAAATATTTTACGCTGAATTGAATGAATATTGTAGATAAAACCTTGGAAAATGATCATCAACATATCTACTGCGGAAAAGCTCCGCGAGCGGAAAGGGTTAAAATCACTACATTAAATTATCAATACGAATACCGAAAAATATTTCTTCATTACATATTATATTTAAAAAAATTCTAAATAAAATGAAACCAACACAAAAACGAATTAAAACCCCAGTCTAAATCCTCGAATAAACACCCGACAAAAATTAAACAAATACGCCCATCAAAAAATTAATTTCCCGCAAACTCCCACGCGACACCCGCGACGCAAAAACCCAACCGAACATAAAAAAAAAAAAATAGCGACACGAGAACGGAAAACGAGAGCAGTCTCGTCCGAACAGTTCCGCCGTTTTCAATTTTCCAACGTCAACGCAGCTTAGGGACGCTGATAAGCGGAGGCATTCGCAGGCTTTTTAGATCCGCTCCGGCGAAAGAAAAAGCCCCCGCTTTCCGTGGGACGGGAAAAGTGGAAGTGGCGACCATTAGATGTGGCCGCTGGGGAAAAGGGGTTTTGTGCCGCCTTATCATTTTTAGCCCGTGTATAATAAGATTGCGGGGCAATAAATAAGGGAGCGATCTCTCGCGGTGCGCGTTTCCGATTTGTGATGCCCACTTGATGAAATTCTTGATTGATTCGATTTGGGAGACTAGTGTTGTTTTGTTTTTGGAATTCGTGCGAGTTGTTGAAATCGAAAAAATATGAATTTAATAGTAGAATGGTCCATTGTTATATGAATACTGGAAAAAATGAAGGTGTAGGTGCTATTTTCAAGATTTTGAAACACAACGATTTTGTCAAAGAATTAAACTGATATACAAATTCATTTTTGATATACTTCGACCATATTTCAAAACATGCGTGTTGGGATATCCCCTATATATAATAGCGGATTTCTGTGTGTCCGTCTGTCTGTGTGTGTTGATGACGCTCGCGACTTTTTTTAAATTTTTTTATGATGTTGTTGATGTTGAACAAATGAAATGGTTTTATTAATTAGATATTAAATATTCAAATCGGGTACAAATTTCGAGTTCAGTCAATCGGGTTTTCAAATTTTATCGATTTCCGTTTCTTAACAAAATCACAGCCGATGTTATTAAAATCAGGCCTATATACTATAAAACATATTTCTGACATAAAACCAATTTTTCGATTTTATTTTTCAAACCGATTTTCGGAAAACTATTATACTTCTCACTAAAAACAAAAAAAAATTGATAAATAGTAAAAAAATGTATAATAATAATTTCAAATATTTATTTATCTACACATCGGAAATGAATTTAATTTTTAATAAAATACGAAAAAAAAAACTTAACATTATAAGAAATTCGATACTCCTTTCATTCTATGTTAGAGCAAAAGAATTTAAAAAAAAAGTATTGAATAAATCGGCAGACAGGTGAACGCACAATAAAAACGTCCAAAAATTTATGCGTACGCGAAGTTATAATGTCGTTGAGCTCGTGTGCGTGAAAACGTTTATGAAAAGCCATATTCACAAAAAATAAATAAATAAAATACATACACACAGGCGGTTGAACTAAGCCAAAGTGGTTCCATTCGAGAAACATCGTTCGGAAAGTTCGCCTTATTGATGTGTGCCGAACACAAAACGGACGACGAAAAAATATTATATAATATAATATTACGCACTCGCATTCGTTTCCGAACAAAAACAGAGTGGATTACATTAGAATACGAAAAATGGATCTTTATATACTTTCGCGTTTCGCGAGAATCCTTTTTTTTATTTGTTTCGGATGGAAAAAGTTGTGTGTTTTCTTGTGTGCGCTTAAATTTGACTTATTTGCTTTTGCGAATTTATGCGTTGCTGAACGTTCTTTTTTTCTTTCTTTCCAAGTAGAATATGCAAATTAATGAAATACATTTTACAGATACAGTAAAATACAAGTTTTTTTTTTCTTATTTAAAAGTCTCTCAAATGAACATAGTGGCTATTTAAGACCATTTATCACAAGATATTGAAAATATATTTTAACAGAAAGAAAATTAAATAAATTTGAATTCAATGTTCTGGAAATTTGCTCGCATATTTCACGTCCATTCAAAAAAAGTACCGAAACTTCACACCAAAATAACCCAAAACACAACATTCGAATATCAAAATGCTACAAAACCCCATTCGAAACCACCACTCAGATCTAAAATTCTCCCCCCAACGGAGAGAAATACGGCAATAATAAGTTTACGTGCAAAAATTTAATACCCACAGCGCAATTTTACAGTACAGCTGTCGAGTTCAAAACGCAATTTCGCGCCGCGCCGCCAATCAAATCTTGGACGATGCATATTATTTTCAGAAATTGTCCGTTAAATTTTTGATTGGTCATAGCCGGTCAAACTGCTACCGCAAACTGGACCGTTAAACTCGAGCTAACTTTATTTACGGACGTGGATGAGACCTTCTGTTGTTGGGAAACTTTTATGTACACCAAATTGGATTGAATCTATGAAGAAGTGGGTAAACGTGATAAAGCGGTTTCTTAGATTCGATCGCGTTAGTCAAATCGAATCGATAGAATTTTCTATTTCTTATGATCGGAATGAATTGAAAATTTCAGATAACGTTTAAGTTTGAACTTTATCAAAAATACTAAAACGCTTAGTATATTCGCTGGGGAGGTTCATTGAAAAAACCTGATTATTTTAATGTTATTACTGAGTCGTTACACAGGCGGAGGAACATTCTTGCTCTAGGGGGTAATTGCCTCTCGTTTCCGAATCCAGTTGCAGTTAAGATTCGAATCATTATCGCTAATTCCTATCCGAGTACTGGGCGAGGGGAGCGCGAAAGCATACCGTGGAATCGCATCTAATGAATTGGTAGATATTATATTTCACCCCTCTCCCCTCGTTTGCTTCATAACAAATTTAATTTAATTTGATGCCGAATCCGAGAAAATTATTTTCGTCAAAAATCTCATTGATGTATTTATGAAGAAGGACAGAGAAAACGTTTAAATTGCATTACGAGTGGCTTTGACTAATAAAATTGCTTATGTTGATAATGTAGAAGTAAGATTTTATAGAATCTCCCTAAAGTTTATTTACAAAAATGGAGTAAAGATATATATTTTATATACACACAATATCGAAAAGAAAAAAATGCTATCTTAATTCTTAAATTATCTGCTAGAATATTCTGCTACATAATACAAAATGAAATACATTTTTAAATATTTTTGACTTATCGGAATAAAATCAAAATATCATTTGGTAGCACTAAAATTTTTTCATTAATTTTGCCGAAATTTTCTAAATTTCTTAATTAATGAAGTAACGCAAAATATTATATAGTTAGCAGATAGATAAAATCGAATACCATTAATTTATTACTATTTTGACAAAAGATAATTTTCAATATTCAAACTCCTTAAAAGCAAACATCCCTTAGTGGACATATGCAATGAGGAAAAGCTTCAAGTTTTCGATAATTATTTTATCCTTCAATGGACGCTTTTATAAGTTTTATTTAATTATATTAATACTAAATTAGCAAAATTTAAATTAGTTTTCCGTCCAATCTAAAAACACACAAATTCTACATCAAACCCAAAGATATACATACAACAAAAAAACTAACACAAACGAAAAATTACAATGAAAATTCGAGCAAACCCTGTCGTACGAATGTACTAAAGGCAATTAGAACATCGCTAGCATTGTGAGTCAAACCTGTTGAAAATATTTCCGTTGTGAAAACACACCCGCGGGACGCGAAAGAAAATATGTCGGGTTCGCCCATATTATGACGTACTTATAGTATAAGTATATATACAAAATATAAAAGGGCAAAGAAAAACGGGGTCGTTACCGACAATGTCATCCCTCTCTGTCTGCGCGCCCTCATTCCGTCGTTGGCCGTTTTAACCCCTGAGGATAATCCGCATGGGGGTTCGTCGGTTGTGTTCTGCAGTATGAATAAAGCATTGGTAAATGCACGTGCTTTTGTCGCCGGCGAACGGAACAAATCTATTATAGCATGCGTTTCAAATATTTTCAAAAACAGCAAACGTACCCAAACAGATTTCGAAACGTCACGTCTTCCATAAAACATCCCCTACGCAAAATCGCGAACACTCCGCACGAAATTGAGCCGCGAACATTTCCGAAACGAAACAATCCGGAAATTCCTCAAACTCGAAAGCGTCCACAAATCACCCTCGTACCTCATTAACGTACAGGCATTCGAGTAATTTGGCCATCAGCCCCGATACATACGCCGATGCCACAGAATCCGGACGACAGTTGACGAAGAGCCTGCGTCGCCATCGTTTTGACGTCGATTGATGTCCGCTGGCCGTTACGTCATCTCGTCATCAGTCACCGAAAGCACCGTGTTGACGACCAGCAGATTCCGTGTGGGCTATGGTGTGTGTGACTGATCTATTGTGTCGGGGTTCGATTAGTTTGGTGTCGAAGTGTCGGTTGATTGTGTGTGTTCGCGAAAGATGTTTTCGAATTTTCAGGTTATTTGAATATTAAATTATATGGTCGAAGGGATGGTCTTTCTATGAAAAAAACATTTTTTCAAATTTGATATATTTACAAAATAATAATTTTTCAGATATTACGTATATTATCTATAGGTGTTCCAAAATTAACGCGAGATTTGAATTTGCCACCATTTGTGCACTTTGTTGGCAATACTGAAAAAAAAATTATGACTGATAGTTAAGGGTTATTTAAAATAAAGCGTTATATAAAAAATGACGCGTTTTCATTGTTGATTATTGTTGCTGTTTTTGTTTTTGGCCGTATAATTTTCCGTTCCGGTGATAAAAATTGGCTGCCCTTTCGTGCGATTTAACGCCGTTAGCCTTTTTTTGGGGGGTTTGAAGTTTTAGGTTTATGCCAATAAGCCTATGACCACCTATGACTTAAAGTAGGAAATTAAGCACTGCATCAATGAAATTCAACGACATTTATGCAAAACGGTCATAGAAAATTTCAACTGAAAAGTGCGTATGTGCTTTATGCCGTGGTGGCTTTTTACTTGATATATTATTTCATTCATAGCCCTATACTATATACTTTACGAATCAAAAAAAATATATATTTTATGTTAAAATATATGTTTTCTATCAAAATTACTTCTTGCGTAAATTTTGAGAAAGCCTATATAATATCATATATTATATAATATTATATTATATATTATGATAATATTTTTCGGAATAGTAAAATATTTAAAATTTTACTGAATATATTCACAGAAGTACGCTCAAAATCTAACAAAACATTTTTTTCATTCCTTTTTTCTATAAATGGAATCAAGGTGTATTAGCGACATATAATATTTAAATATAATATGATATTTTTTTATTTTATATTTAAACATCTTAGACTACTCAATGAAAGCGACTCACAAAAACACAATCTTTTCAAATCGTTCGTCATAACAGGATTTCACGAAAAATAATATGATTTGTTATAACGATGACTGCTTCCTCGTTGCACGGGTAATACCGCAATCCTCAAAGAAGATCTAAAATGTTATGCGAATATGAAAATACGCTTTTTCGTAATATTTTTATGTACGCTAAATCTTCAATTTTCAAAAGAAAAGTATGCTACTTAGCGACATCGTAAGATATAAAACATTCGTTTCCCAAGTCGTTTTTTGACGAATCGTTATCTGCGTTTTCGCGACTTGCTCGAAATAACGAAAATAAAACGCACGAAAACACCGGAAAAAAATGAATACACAACCGAATCGGAATAAAATAAGCAAAGGAGTCGAGCCGAGTAAAAACGCAAGAAGAAAAAGATCGAGCGAGATTGTTTTTCGAGGAAATTACGTCAAATTAGAATGGAAATTAATTTCAAGATGCGTACGGTCGTTTTCACGCTTTTCCGCCTCTTTTCCGATGGTCGGTCGCAATATTTGAGCCGTTCTCCTTTTCTGTAAAGATACATACAAAAATGTGTATTTTTTGTGTATGTATGCGTGTTTATTTTTTTGTGCCTTTCGCAGTTGCCAGCCGGCGGGAAACGTGAGGAAAATCGGCAAGACGGAAAAGGGTTTCATCCGAGAAAGGGTTCCAATTAACAATTATTACATTTTTTTACGTTCCATATCAATTATTCGATTTCACCCTGATTGCTCCCGCGCCGACAGTTTCGTCGAATCGAATCGATCTGGCGATGTTAGAAAAATCAAAATTTTTAAAGGACTTTAATTCATCTACATGGGAAACACGACTTACTTTGATGTTTTACAAAAGCTTTTCAAGATCATTTAGTTTTAAAAAAAGCTTATTTACATTATATAATATTATATATCATCATATTTTGCAATAATTTATTATTTAATAGACTTATTCCCGTTAAGATGACAGTTTTGACGCATAGCATCATTTTTCTCATTGCGTTCACATTCGACTTTCACTTGACCCTAGCTTTAAATTTGGCTTTCTCCCGTTTTTTAAACTATCAAGGATTGTTTTTTTTTGCTTTTTATTAGGATTATTATCTTGTAGATTTTTTTTTAAATACTTTTTATTTATGCCGTTGTTAAGAAACTTTTCTTCAAAATGCTTCGTATAATATACTATTCAATTCTATTCGCCCATCATCTATTCAAACTTCTTTCTTTTTAAAATCCCTAAAATTACAGATTCATACTCTGAATTCCCACAGTTAATTCATTATGCAGGCAAATTTCTATTCAAATAAAATTAACTCAACACGTTCTACAGAAACATAATTTAAAAAATTTAAATGTCACAGTGTCACAATACATTGCCCAAATTTTCGTTATTTCCACTCGTTTTTATTGTATTTACAATTTAACAATCCAGGTTTCATAAACTTAATACCGCCAAATCGCTTCGTTTAAAATAATAATATTTCTTCGTTTTATTGCGGCTTTGCGCATGTGTCGCCCCACATGACACGAATATTTCACCGTATTATTTTAATATTTCATGAATTTATACATGAATTTCTTAGTTTGACAGACACGTCGTGTCCCGTTTAATAGTTGAACGGAGACATATACTATCAGCCGCGTCATCATACGACTTTTAAAAAAAGAAATACGCCAAAATTCGTGTTCGTCGCTTTGGATATGGATGTGTGGAAATGGAGTTTCTTTTACGCATTCAAGATTATGTTCGATGTGTATATGTTGTATTATATTTTTGTAATGTAGGCTCGCGCGCGTATGTAAATTTGTATGGAGACGCTCTCCTTTATAGAAATAATAAATGGAATACGTAATAAATAGAGAGAATTCCTAAATATGTTAGATGGGAAATATTCCTTTAGGTCTAGTGACTCGTATAAATTTCTTAATAAATATTGTATTTAAATTTTATAAGACATCTTTGATGATGTTTTCAGACATGCTTTGAATATGAACGTGGATTAAAAATATTCGGGAACATTTAATCCGACTAACACCGTAATTTTATATTCAAGGACATACAAAAACTTTTATTTAATTTAGAAACATAATAAATCAAGATATTATATTCGAACAATTTCACCAAAAAATAATTGCGAAAATATCATACAACACCCACAGCAATTATGATGAATCAAAACGGTTAACAAATAAAAAAAATCGCTCAAAACTAATCACTCGCACAAAAAATATTCGTAAAAGCGGAACCTTCAAAAGCAACCCGATCCTACTCAACACCAAAACCGAATCCCAAGACCATCTTATTGAGTGGCCACATTAGAATGATTCACAACGCGCTCTCGACCCGAACCACACAACACGAACCCGACCCTAAAACACAATATCGATTGTTAAAATTTCAAAAATCGAATCCCGCCCACACCCTACCTCCGGCGCACGGACCATTGGTCTCGTGAGAGACAAACGCACGAAAGTCTCCTCTATCTGTCCGAGGAAAAGGGTCGCAGGCTATCCCGAATAAATCTATCGGCGGATAGGACCATCCATCCTCATCCTCCTGGATAGGAAGGACTGCCCTTAACGGGGTCGCTAGAACAAATAAATGTTTGCGTGTGCGTGCTCAGCGGCCGATGGAACAGGTAAAAGGGAAACGTTCGGATTTACCTTTGGTCGAAAGCGGTTTATTTCCGTTTTTTTTTTTTCTATTCAGATGAATGAAAATGTGGGTTTGTTATATTTTTATTTTAAAAATAGAAATTATGTTTTTAGATGACTATATTTGTTTTGTGGATTGTTTTTATATTTGAGATACTCAGAAAGGGATATATTTGATCGTATTGGAAATGTTTCGTTTTTAGATTTTAACATAAATTCTGTTAAAAATATTTTAAATATTTATTAGAACAGTTAAAATTTCCAATGTTAACTAAATTTTGATTTTAATTCATATTCAATTCAGTTTTCATATTACGATAAAAAATGACTTTCCAAACAAAAAAAATACATTATAATACAGTAAATCATTCATTAACTTATGTTGCAATGCATCGAAGTTACATAAAAGATGAAACATCACTCACCTGTAAACAAAAAGAAAAAAAATTATATTTCAAACATTCTATGCCAAAATTTGCAACGAAGCAAAATTTAAGCGATTTCATTACTTTATATACACAGCGAAAAAAAGTATTTCCGAAATTCAACACTTTAACAGAACAGAGGGGTGGAAGAGTCGCTTCTTTAAATGAATAAGTACAAATTTAATTTCACCCCGAAGCGCGAGAAAAAAGAGCCAAGAATGAAAAAAACGACGAAAACGACACAAAAATAATAAAGGAAAACAAAACTCTCGCGGGTATGATTTATTTATGAGCCTTCTCTCGTATTGCGCGCGTGTATGTAAACGGGCACGTCAAATGTCGCGGTTTATCAAATGAAAAATAATGCGTGTGTTCGTTTATTCGGTAAAATATTCATGAAAATTCCCCACGACATTGGTTAAGCATATAACATGTAGGCAACCTCGTTCGCGAATTCGTTTTGATGTTTGTTTTTGGTTGGTCGTGTGTAGTGAACAACCGCAAAAAGGTAAATCCTTTGCATCCTTAAGGACTCACGTACTAGCGATATGCATTCGCTGCTTGTGTTCTGCGGATTCTGTTACAACGAACAGTGGATATATCCCGATTTTTCTTACTGTTAAATGTTTGAACTTGGATTTTTACGTTGATCTAAGTCGTTCAACAGTTCTAATCAGCGCAAAATAATCCCATATATACGTTCACGGATTTCTATGTGTGTGTTCGTTCGAATGACGCTCGCGACTTTTTATAGTAACATGGTCTTTATGCGTATACAGTTAAGGTCCATAATATGATGCTTATTACCTACTGCCTCTGGCTTTGCCTATATGTGACAAACAAATTACAAAGGAACTATTTTGATTTTATTAATTAAATATTAAATATTCAAATCGGGTACAAATTTTGGGTTCACACAACCGGGTTTTCACATTTTATCGTTTTCCGTTTCTTAATAAATCCACAGCCGATGTTATTGACATCGGGCCTATTTACTAGTAGTTTTATAAAAGCTTAGCGAAGTGAATCGAAGTTTTCATGTTATGAAATTGTACGTTTGTAAATTATCTTCTATTAAAAATACAATAAAAATATTGATTCAATATCTTCATAATAAAAATTCTATCCTCGTAATAACCGTTATTACAAACTATTAACGAATAAATAAAAAGCGAATGATCTGTCCACATTCATATATAATAGATACATTATATTATATGTGCACGAACAAAAAATTTACGTCGCTGGTTTTATGATTTATTGTGGTCGCACTGAAAAGAAAATATTTCTATTTTAGTTGCACACCACGCTCCTGCTGACTGTACAGATTTAGATGGATAAAATCTGAAGGGGACATAATTTTCCTTCGTCGAAAAGATGCCCAGAAGTGTGCTTCGGAGAGAGAGAGTACGGATTTAAGACATTTCAACCGCGGCGGGGTCGACATTGTATACACACAGACACTCAGAAAAAGCTGGAATAGAGCAGGAGAGGTCTTCAAACCCACAGGGACAATGCAAATGAGTTTCACCGCGGACCTTAATGTCCTGGCCCGAAGAAAAGGCTCATGCAAAAAAAGACGCACAAATTTGTACGTGAAATGCGCGAGAAACGTTATACAGTCAAATCTCCAAACATTGGCGATCTGAATACAGTTATTGTTGTTAAATCTTATATTAATCAAATCTCTAATGAATTTTAATATTTTAAAACACGTGAAATATATTGTAAAGATGCTACATTTGAAATATGAAAAAATCTCGAAAAATCCACATAGTTTGTAATTATATCGAAATCAGTTGATCCGATTCAAATTGGATTTACAAAAAACTTATTCGTCGATGTTGAAAAACCAACTGCAAATGTTAATTCACGTCTACACCCCATCACCAACAACATCCGCATTCTTCCACCCGAATGCTCCAAAAGACTTCAGAGATCTAACTGTACTTCAAGGCACATGGAAAGTAGATAGAATCGAGCCGAAATCAAATTGAGAAAACCCTTAAGCCTCGAAACATTAAACATGGATTTGGGTCGGAATCGATTAACCCCACCGTTCTTTGCGCGCGCCGAGTCTTTCTTCTTGTACTCCTCTTCCTCCGAAGCCCATAAGATATCCCTGCATCCAAAGTACGTTGGCAAAGGCAAAAGCACCGGAAAAGCTCTTCATTGTCGTCTCTTTCGCTTAAATTAAAAATGACGACGGGATTAGCCCGCCCACGGGGAACGAGGCTCTGTCCGCCTATTATTGCTATGGCGATATCTTGCTGTTAAACGGTCGCGGTCGCTCATTATTTTTCTCTTTGAGTTCTAAGGAAGTTCTACAATTTTTTTATTCTTTTTCACTATTAAATGCAGCTCGGTTAGAAGATGAGCTTTGATTCAATCGACCGAAAAACGCCGTATGATAAAACTATTATATATAGCCAGAAAATGTAATTATGCCAGAAAATTCTCAAACAGCTAAAACTTATTTCAAACATTATTGATTTATCACACGTTTGAATATTGGAAACATAATACGCAGCTTTATTTTTGTCTATTTACGTAATAAAAAAAAACTCGACTGAATTCTTGTTTGTTTTTTTTTTGTTTCCATCAAACAAACAATACAAAGAGAAAAAGGAAGGAATTAAATGAATACATCTTATCATGAATACAACAAACTCCGAAAATCATTTTTTTTAAATTCTTCATTTCAAAGAAAGATGATACTCCGAGCGTCCATTAAAATAAATTCAATTTAATCAAAACTTTTACTAACTATTCGATGATTCAACAAAACAAATATCTTGACAGAACACGCACTTGACTTGAACACGCACTGAACAGAACACATCTTGACACAAACACGCACGCACATACTCAACAATAAACGAACAACGTCCTCGGATCTGCTCAAAAGGCATTCTCATGAACATATCTGGGATTAATAACTGAAGCATATTAAAACCATAACTCAAATGCGCAACAACCAAAGGGTCGAACTTTAATTTAGAACTGGGCGACTTGTAATATGCGGTGCGAGCGAACGATGCACAAAACGACCGCATTACACATATAAGGTTTCTGGATTTCTCGCTTAATTTGAATATACTCGTCTGTTTTGTCGTTTCAGTGCTATGTGTTAAGCTGTTTTGAATTTCTGCCGAGTTCGCTGAAAAACGGGACGTTTTAATTCAATATTGAGTATTTGTGAAATACAAACAGTAAAAAAAAAATCATTTTGAGAAATTTCTAAGAAAATAGTCTAAATATAAAAGATTTAAATTGTTTAAACATCAAAATAGTTTTTCTTGTGCGTTTTTCTTTCGCGAGTAACGACATTTAGGTTCTACAATGAAATAGGGAAATCCTTTAATGAAGATTTGAGATGCAAATTCAGAACTGGTGCGAGCAATCATGTTTGCAAAATTTCACAACGAGTTAAAACTTCTCTGAAATTAAATGAACGATAGCTTCTCAGAGTGGACGCAAACTATGATATTTAAGGATTTAGTTACGTTTTTGAAAAAGGTTTAATGATATTACGATTGCGTATGAAAAATATGCTTTTTTTTACAGAAGATTTTATCAGATTATTAACTTTGCATATTGCGGTTGCATTTTTGCCCATATGGATAAATTAATTATGCAAATATCGAACAAGTTATTCGTTTGCATAAAAACGCACGCACGTGAAAATTTACATAGTGAAAAATTTCGGCTCTTTATTCACATACAATTATAATATAAAGGGCAATAAATTTCACAATTTTTTTTCTGCAGAATAAAATTTGCTTTTTATTAGCATGCGGTACGAGTATTCGTATACTTTCTTTAAATTTAATTTATGATCGAAGACTTATGGGGAGGGCTCATTTTAGTATAGAATTTAATAATAAAATAATCCATTTTTAATGACATTTAAACATAAATCGCATTAAAAACTGAAAATATACAATATAATCATTGATTCACATTTAAATCAAATAGATCAAAAGATTTCACAATTTAGATCTCAAATATAATTAATTTCATCGGATTACACACCGATGGACCATGCTCCAATTCTGCACAGTAGGATTTCAGATTTCTCGTGCCTGTTTTCGATTTTCAACTTGACGTATTCTGAAAATCGAATCAGTCCGTCAATAAACTGGCAGATATAATACTAGGAATAACACACGACTAAACCCAAGTAAATTATATGGTTGTAAATAAATCCATTTATTACTTCAGTTTTCAGCGAAATGTAAACACTTTGTATTCAAATTTGTACGGGAGACACATTTTCAGCAAGTGTTCCTAGTCCAGTTCCCGAGAGTCGTATAAATACTACTCGTTAAATTTAATAATGATGATAGCTCTACTAACCAACAGCTTGAGAGTATAATAAATAACAAAAAAAAAAAAAAAACTATCACATTTCTGCAGAAAATATTTGTATTTTGAATAAAAATTAATTCTGGTCCTTGAAAAAATTGTTGACTGATCTGTTGATATTTTTTGAGTTTGATACCAAATTTTTTTATAACGCAAAATTTTAGTTAAATAATAAATACATTTTTTATAATATATAGTAAGATGTATTTTAAGAATTTTTGTGAGATGTGAATATTCGATCACGTTACTTATACAAACGAATTTCGCTACATGATATTACAAAAATATGATCTATTTATAATTCCTATTCATTAATCTGAATGTCTAAGATAAATTTAGCGATACGATCGTTCTCAAAAAAAAACATTGCTTTACCATATACATAAATTCTTCTTATAAATAACTTGATAATAACCGATCATTCATATAAATATCATTACTTCATTAAGTCCTAACTGGATAAGCGGAGTATATTCTTCCAAATACTACACCACGATATAGAATAAATAAACGAGGGAAAATCCAATATTTTCGCACGGCGAAAACTCTCTGTTGAATGTATTGAAGTTTTATAGGTTTCTTGGTGCTTTCCACGAATTTTCCAACAGTAACACCTACTTCTTGGGTAAGGTGAGGCCCGCTTGTCGTCGGTTTCTCACCGGAAAACTTGTCAGGAGGCGGCGGGTGGTTAAGATGTGGGACACGACTTGTATACTCCGCATATTATACCTATCATATAAGAAACTCGTGTGTGAATGAAGAGAAAGGGAAACGCCTGTGAACCCGGAATCTATTGCTATGGTTCTCGTGAAACAACTCGGTTAAGTGTCGTATAGTTGTTTTAAGCGGTGAAAACAACGCGTGCCGAATTTATGGGTGTTTTTCGCGAAATTCGTTCGTGCAGCCCCGCAAAGATATATTTTATAAGACTACGTTTTGTGTCTCGAAATAAAAACGTATAGAAGTAGAAAAGAATCGCTCTTGTTTCTGGGCTGTTAAGTGTTAATGTTCGAAAGAAAAGTTCGCCGCAAAGTTGGCGTGATCAATGACTGCGATACGTATTCGTATATGTAATTCGTTTTATATTATATAAGTAGATCTATATTATTTCGTTCATCGAGTAACATCCATTATTGTTGAGCACGCATGAAGCAGTTGTGGACCGGTAATATTCATACACGCACTTAATTCGATTTTCTATAGCGGAGTTGTCAGTTCCACGCGCTCCTGATGCGAAATTCGAAAATGAAAACGGATCGAGCATAATTGAATATACCTGTGAAGCCCAACTCACAGACGAATATCGTTGTCGTATAAACGAACGCAAACGTTCGAGCGATGACGTCCGTTTACATGTTACATAAATCGAAATGGACCCTGAAAAAAAAAATCTTATTCGAAACCGAACGTGTTTCCCGGTTTCGGCGGCAATCAAACCTCTGTTTTACGACAATGAGACGCTTTCTTCACACTCGGGCGATACGTATAAAACGGATCGTGATCGAAATGTTTTTTCGCGCTGTGCAATAAAATCGACCGACGATAATTTTTATGCTGCGAAAGTGCGAAACGTCCCCGGCAGTAAAACACAAGGGGCGTGCACCATAAACATTTTCACACTTCCTGGTCACCGGAAGGAGGCATTCCCTTTATTCTCGGCCCTTTGTGCCCGTAAGCGATCCCGCTTTCCCGAGGAACCGCTAAAATATACTACGGCTGAAAATTCGTAGGAAAATAAACCCCGAAAAGAAAAATCCCTGCATATCCCACACCACTGTCCGCTTGCAAGGCTTTGGGTAGCAGACGACATAATGACGTAATAAAACTGATAATAGTAGTGGAAATATCTCAAAGTCCTCCGAGTAATAAAGAGCTACGAGAGCAATAGTTAAATCCGGTTCCGTTTTGTGCCGCATACATCTTTTTTTGTCGTCTTTCGCGCGCTGCATAAAAATCTGAGATAAAAACGGCATAAAATATTTCGCAGTTACTTCGTTAGTACAATCTTTCCGACGGACATACATATATATGTGTATGGATGGTATTATACGTAAACAAAATAATAAATAATAAATAAAAAAAGCGTCATAAGCGTTAAGTACCGTCCTACTTATGCGTACAAGACAATGTGTGTATATTAATGGACGCTCGTTTAGGAATGAATTAGGCTACATTTCTTATGAAACAAATAAATAATAAATAAGATGAATGTCTAATTAAATAATGAAAGCTTCGAAAACATAATAAAACTTACCCAATAGACAAGAATATCGATAAAAGATTTATTCACCCTATTGACAGACATTTTATTATAGTGCCATGAAATTGTTATGTTTCGACAATTCTTCTAGTATACACGCAAACAAAATAAAATATTAAAAATCAAAATTAGAATTTTTTCACATCGTGTTACTAAGAGAAAACTTCCGAAAAATAAACATTGACCTATTTAGCACTAGGAATCGACCCCTAACTTTATTTAGTGAAAAAAATTCACACATTTTCGTAGGAAAAAATAGTACTAAGAAGCCGATCGCGTGAATTTTCACCATTAATACAAATATAATAATCCATTTTTTTTCATATCGAAAAATATACTCCGCTCTTTGTTTGCACCGTAACGATCGCTTATGATTGACGTTCGAATGGAAATTTCATGAATATGCATGTCTCGGAGAAATTTATATCAAATACGCAAACAACATTATATTATGTACCGACGAACAATTGAATAAATATAAAACTTCATTAAACAAACGATCCGAGAGGACCTGCACAGATAATCAATATGCGGTACAATATACCATTTCGCGAATCGGATATCCACGGGGCGAAATTACGATCTGAGATTTCAGTTTGAATCCAAGCATTCTAGTGAATTATTCAATAATATTAATTACCGTCTGATGAGGGTCAAAAGGTTGTTGTATACGAAACAGCGGGTCGGTCGGTCGGTCGACGAACAGTGTTTCTCTGGAAATGACTTTTTAGGGGCTCCGAACAACGAAGATGGGAGAGGAGGCTTTGTTTGCAAACTGAAACATGGTCTCTTTATTATAATGCGCGAGCACGAACCGTGTCTATTTATCATGTGCTAGTTGCATGAAAGGATCGTTTCGTAATGAGACGCATGTTATGCTCATTGTAAAGGAATTAATCGGATTTGTAAACGAAATTTCATAAAAATAAGATGTTTGTTATAAAATTCGTTAATATTAAAATATTTTATAATATCTTAGTATTTTTATTGAAAATATAATGGTATTTTTTTCACTGCCTTATAAATATTTCACAACAGCTTTATTGATGATCATTGACAGGCTACACAGAAAATATATTTTTTTTTAAATACTCAAAATACAAGAAAATTTATTTTAGTAAAAAAATTATTATAAATTAAAAATTAACGAAATGAATTTTTTTCATATTAATAACCTTTCAAGTTAGCAAAAGGGAACATTTCGAAACTATCGTTTAAAACAATTATTATTAATTTTAATCAAAAACTGTAGTCAACTTAAATCATATAACGACCTAGCTTACCTTTAACACTAAACGAAAGAGATGCATCAGAAAAGTCTCGGAAAACTTGTCTAGTATAAAATTACCCACCTATCCTTATGTTTTCGGCACTTTTCTCGCGACATAAGCAGATCCCGCGGTTATTTTTACGCGAATTTCCACGTTGGTATTGACACGTCTCGCCGCTGTTCGAATACATGAATGCCAAAAAGAGTAGGCCGGCTCGGTTCGCGGCTAAGTGATATGTGGGGTATTTGCGTGCGAAATGTTACGCTTTTCCACCTCCGAGACGGTTTTGCGTTTCAAAGAACCCCCCCTTTCCTAAGGCGGAAAAAAAACGAGGAAAAATATCAAAAATAAAAAAGAAACTGAGCCTCGGCGGAAAAAAAACTGGGGGATATACGTGTGGGCGGGCTTTCGTTGTTTTCCCGCCGACACCTATACGCCCGCTGGTGGGAAAAAATAAGAAAATATGAGCTTTTGTATGTGCCGGTGTTATGAAGGTGTTGTGTTATGGGCGATGTGAAATATATGTGCACGAATAAAATGTTTCCGCTCCGTGAGCGTAATCGGCGCCCGATAATAATGCATATCGGATGGCTATTACGTGATGTTGTTGAAGGAAAATTGAGTTTTCCTTCATGTCATTACGATCACTTGACATTACAACTGTATTCAGTATATTTTTATTCAAATACTTTGATAGTTATTGATATTTTTTTATGTGTAATTCAAAGTTCTTTTTTGATAAATATGATTCGTTCGATTCAACGTTATGATTTTTATTAATCACAAAAATTAAAACAATATTGAATATAATCAATATCTAAAAGAGTGGCAATGGATTGTTATTAAAAAAATCTGTTTAAAATAATTTCAATAATCTACACTTATCAAACACTAATAAAAACTCTCAAATTCTCTTTAATATTTAAAAAAATATTATTTTGAACTTTCAAGCGGGCGCGCTGTCGCAAAATTGGCGACAAATACGCATTAACGCTTTTCACACTTTAACCACTGAGTCACCAGCATCGAAATTCGAGCTATTCCACGGTCAGCGCCTCTCCGACTTATAAACGTACCGGGTTTGCTTGAAAGTTATTGTTATTTTTTGATATTTGGGAATTTCCATAAGAATCCCTCCAAAACGCAGTGTTTGTAGGTCATGTGCATTGCAAAAGAAAAGATCCTCAGTATCAATGAAGTATTGCCATTGCCAACCCTTTACTTGCAAGAACCATTTTGCAGTTGAGGTGGTTTGCAATAATTGTAAGGATGAGAATATCGATTCTGACTAATAGGTCGATAAAATATTTTATCATTAATCATTTTTCATAACTTGATAGCAATTCCCTAACATTTATATAAAGAAAATACAATTTACATGAAGAAAACTTGATGATGTCAAATTTACGTCACGCGCCCGCTTGAAGGTTGCGCTGATTCGATATTAAAAAAAAAACATTTCAATACAACTACAAATATTCTAAAAGCACAAATTCATATCGAACACCACCATTACAAATTAGCATCCCAGTGTGCTCTATCTCCGCGCACCATCAACCGTTCAAAATCACAAATTCACGCTAACAGAATCCAAAGCACACAAAGCTCGAATATCGCGCACACAACACAACACCCACCATACGACCCGCGGCAAAACACCATTGTCCGAGCACATTTGTTATTCATACGTCTAATGTAGCAGTAAAAGGACGTCATGCAGACAACGCGGAGCCGGAATTGAAGCGCAGCAAACTGCACACGTCTCCCCTCTAATAATGCACGATACGACCCGGCCGCCGTACACGTGTACGGGCCGTGCACACACGTGTTGTGCAAATTCCGTAACGTCTCTATTTAAAATGAACACGTAGACCGGGACGGAGCTCTGCGGACTGGGGGATAAATTACGGCCGTGCTGCAAAGTCCGGCCCACACCCGACTAAATTTATTAACACTGTCGGCGTCTTGTGCGAGCAACAAATTCACGCCGAGTCTTCCAGAGTTACTTGCGGCCTTAAATTAATCCTTTAGGCGTGTGGATGGGAGAAACTCGAGTCCGTGTTCTTTGTGCCGTATTGATGGTTTATTTTTTTCAGCGTGAGAGTTTGAAGCAATTTGTAAGACAAATATGATGGATATGTTTTTGAAATTGAGTCTGGTTGTAGTTCTTTTGGATTCAACACCATGAAAGTCAGTTAATTTTGTTTTTTGTCGAGCTAGTCATCATCATTAGCAGCTTATTGGTTATCCACTGCAGGAGAAGGCCTTGTCAGACAAATTCAGTAGTTTAGGCTATACTTTACCACGCTAGCCCAAGTCGTATTTCGGTAAGCGAGGGAGGCTCTCAGACCAACGATACGCGTGTTTATGTACTAGGTTTTGTGGTCACTGTCTTCTGAATAGATCACAATGTCATCAGCAAGACAGACGAGTTAAAGACCTAGCAGACTGCGCCCTTGCTGACCACTTTGTGATCCTAATGACCACCAGTTTACCAGACGAGGCGAGACCATCGGTCCTACATGGTTCAGACCACGATAGAACACACGTCATAGGCGAACACCATTACCAAAGAGAAGTTAAACCATTTGCGACTCAGTAGTACCGTGGTGGAACCACCATTTCACCACGTTTTTGCCAGCATTCCATCGGTTCTATTGCGACACAAAGGGTTAATGAAATAATAAAAATTTCCAACGTTCCAATTTCCAAATGTTTCTGGTAACGCTAAAATCGAAGTGGTGTCGAAATGGAACTGCTGGAATACTAGGAAAAAAACAATGAAGTAGCGGTTCCGCACTGGGCTGCAAAGGGTTAAGTTAACTGAATAAACATGCAATACAATCTCAGTTTAATTTTATCCATGCAATCGTCCCACCAAATATAACTACGTGCGATTCGGGTATGAGTTAGTTGATATTAGTCGATCATTAATTATGTAGCGATTATTTTCATTTGAATTCAAATAAATGTTAGTGTGCATTATTCGATACCTAAATCTCCAAATGCCATTTGGAATGTATTAGTTAAAATTAGTAGTAATTG
>JAOXNN020000006.1:7448602-7473299 GCA_028571205.2 Hydropsyche betteni
CACATTTTATCGTTTTCCGTTTCTTAACAAAACCACAGCCGATGTTATTAACATCGGGCCTATATACTAGTTATATTTATATTCTTTGATAAAAAACGAAGGAAAAAAATGTTTTTATGTGTGTTTTTAATTCTATATTCACTTGACAATTCAATTCGATTCAATTCAATATTCTATGTTGTATTTGAAGTTTTGTCAGTAATAAAAGATTAAATTTTATATTATGTTGTGACTATTCAATTTTTTATTTTCATAAAAATATTTTACTTTGATACAACACAGAATTTAAAAAAAAAACTCAAACGAAATTTTCACGGAATGCAAACAAAATCGAATCAACTACTGAGCGCACACGCGCGTACCTTTAACGACGCACTTGAATTTAATTTTTCCAGAATTTTTCCCCCTTTTTTACGTTTTCCAATTTTCGCAGCACGGCCACGTACGTGTATCGGATATTGCATTCGTTTAGCGTTAATTCGAACGTGTCCAGGCGTTTTGTGCAACGTTGTGTGAAATTAAGCGCTCCGTTTGCGAAAGCCTCCACTGCGTGGGGTTGGTAAACCACCCCTGTTGTCATTGTCCTTTTTTGCAACATTTGAACCACTGACACACCTGTAAAAGAAGCGATATGGTCCCCCTCTGTTGAGTGGAAATGGCTGTTTTCATGGTAATTCCGGCGGTGGACGAAAAAGTTTGCGAATAAAAATGATCGATTGGTGCTGTCGGTTTCGCGAAATTGGGTGAAAATGCTCTCAGCAAATGCTTTGAGAACGTAATAAATCGTGTTGATTCTGAGACGACTGCTTATAATTGGTTTGAGAAATAATGAAACCTGTCATTGCTTAAATATAAAATATCTATTATTAATATTTTTTTCAATGTACTATACGCAAAAACGAAAAATCTGTATTGAAATGATATGAAAAGCATGGTAGATAAAATGTATTTAAATACTCCTAACATTTATTTTTCTATATATTCTGTATATTTAATTTTATATAATGTAAGTTTTTATCATAAAAATATTGAATTTTTTTCAAACTGAAATACGAAAAATTTGCTCATTCGATGAAATCCGCTGACAATGATGGATCGGAAACATCGACAGTTTCCCAACTATTACACAATATATATAGCGATACATTTTTCATAACAAACACATTTCCCGCTAATACATATCAGATTAATACATTGAAAATGAACGAATCGACATTTAGAACTAACAGTAAATATATACTTCAATCATCACACGTTTTATGTCCGAATCCGAACCACTCACCGACCCTCCATTACCACATCAATAAACCAACCTTCGGCAGATCCCATATAAATGTCAATTAAGCCCGACGCAAATAAGCTTAGTATTTATAGAAAATCAGAAATTTGTCACATCGAAAGACCACACAAAGTCCAAATGACAAGTCGATGTCGGCAACCGAGCCAGATGAACCACTTTGTTGAGCCCGATCAAAGCCACGTCAATGTGGACATTGCCGATTGAAGTGTTAATTGACCGTACCTTACGTTTGAGTTTGGAAAGTCCACTGATTGTGTCGAGTTGGTTTTATCTATTTGTTTATTTATTCATTTCTAAAAACATGTGAGGGTTTTTTCGAGAGTGCGAATCAGCTAGGCTAGTGAAAATCTCAATTATGTATGTTTCGCTATTTTACCATTAACAGATTTTTCAATAAAGCGTGAAAATACTTTTTTCTAAATCTTTGTGATTTATCAAATATATTCGATCTATTGAATGCAAGTAATTATGACAAGGGTAAATATAGTATAAACACGTTCAAAATTTTATTAATTAACGTTAAAAATTTGATTTTAAATATTATTGACAATTAATATTTCATAATATAAATGATTAAAATATTCCATTAACTGAGAACAAAGTTTTTAAATAAAAAAATAATGAAAGAATACAATACAATTCGCAACAATTTTAAATACAATATCAAACTTACGGAATTCCAGTTTTGGATTTTACCCAGTCTGTGACCGCAGAAACTTTCGAAAAAATAGAGGGTTTCAAAGGAGCACCGCAAAGAGACCCCGATGCCGAAATTATACCAACTGCAACATTTTTGTACACAACAGGACCTCCAGAATCACCCTAGATTTTTTAATATTAACTATTAAGAAGTCGATAAAAAAAATAATTTTAAATAAAAATACTACATCACAACTTCCTTTCCCCCCCAATGGGAGTACTCCTCCGCAAAACATTCGATCAGTAATTTTTCCATTGTATAAATAATTGCATATATAACGTGGAATAACCCAAAGATCCACAGATTTCAACATGTTGGGCGTGCTTCCGCCAGTCTGAGAAAAATATAAATTTAATATTGTAAATTTATAATAACATATGTGGCCATTCAGCTAAATTAAAACATGCATACATTTACCAATCCCCAACCAGCGACAGTTAAAGGCCCAAATAACGGCAAATTAGCGTCTTGTGCAGGTAAACTGATACTACCAACAGTATCCCTAAATTCTATAGGCGATCCCAATTTAATTAGAGCAAAATCGTAATCATGTGTATTATTATCATATAATTCATGAACGATAAACTCAGTTGACCCACGTACAAATCCTCCTATCCCAGATTGTGTTCTTCCGAAAAACAAAATTATTGCTCCTGTGTAACTATTGATTGAGTCAATTTAAATTTTCAAAAATATGGAAGTACATTATATTTATGTTATTTACTCGTAAACGCAATGGGCAGCCGTCATTATCCATATTGGTGATAGAATAAAACCACCACATTGTCCACGAACACGTAACTGTACAAGATATGGATGTTTTTCAATAGTAGTTGCAGTACCTCCAACAATTTTCGGATCATTATACCGTTGTTGCTTTTGTAAAAATTCAATGTTGCTAACGATTCCTGTAAATAAGAATCTTAAATGATTTACCAATTGATAATAACTGTCAGATTATAAAAATATAATGAAGTTTACTATTTTCAACGATTGAAATTAGAACTAAATTCAACAATAAAATGCAATTGAAGTGCCACATTTTGAGTAATAATGAACTATAATTAATTAATTACCTGAAGCTCCTTAATATATATAAGTTTTTATTCGAGTGATATCTTGTATTTTTCAAATAATGTTATTAATAGGATCCAGTTTTACTCGTTATAATCTAAAAAATTTACATTTGGTTATTTAAAATAAGAAAAATAATTAGATTAGTAATCAACTGTAGAATTAAAATTGAGGTCAAATTCTTATAATGTGCGTTTCCATCGATATGGAAATCGTATTTATGATTAATTTTCGGTGCCGTAAGTGTTCCTATATGTGTTAAATAATTTTTATATCGATTTATCCTGAGGTTTGCAACGCGAGGGAAGTATTGAGATGATTTTTTTGTTTTTTGTAAACGAAAATTTTTTTCGTTTTCGAAATATTTCAAACGAAAATTTTTTCTCAAACGCAAAATTCTAAGGATGAACCGAAGCTCGGACCGATCCGGGACCGTAATACGACGATTCTTAACCAGTATCAGTGTATGCCAGCGTTGGTGTGTTCCACCGTCTCATCGCGTGAGTTAATATCATGTGATTTCGTTTAGCATGCGTTCAGCGATTCTCAATCTTTCTCATAATGTTTTATTATTATTATTTTTAAATTTTTTTTTCGAAATACGAATTAAAATTTCGATTTCTTTTTAGATTTCGTTTCAATAAATGATATTAAAATAATAAATATTATCAAAATACACTTTTTCAATAATAATTTTTTTTTATTTCAAAAAAAATTGTTTATTCCTAGATATCAATTAACAAGCGCAATTGGACGTAGGATGGTGGGGATAGCGGGCCCACAAGCAAGGTCGAACCGAGCGTTTCGGATTGGCGTAGCCAGTCCAAATACGCTCGTTTATAATAAAACACTACATAATACAATAAACCCCCCCCCCCCCCGTCAATATAGATTCCACGTTATAGGGGACTAAGGTTTTTCGATTTTTTTTGACATTTTTACGTGTTGACTGCTTGCTTCAAATGCATTTGAAAAAAAAAATTAAATAAAATAGAATTTGAAGCATTTGAACGATATAGGGAAGGGGAACGTTATAGGGGGGGTTTACTGTATTCAAATAAAAGATTAACGTCTTCAAATTTTATTCATTGTCACGATGGCCACATGAATCATGATATTCCCGTTATACTTTTAATCCATGGTATGACTGATGATATCTTAGCATAAACATCAGGTTTTAACGTACTAGAGCAATATCCACTTACAAAGGAAACTAATCCAATAACAACCCCTTTATGCTTTACAGGTGCTCCAGATCCACCCTTAAATAAGACGAACACGGTGGGATGTTTTTATAATTTCTGAAATATACAATTCATATATGTATACATTTATATTACATGACAAGCTCCCATTCCTCCTATAAGCCAATTTCCTCCACAAAACATTCTATCTGTGATAGATTTGTGATAAGCCGCATTGCAGTAAATATAAGGAATATAATTGATATGAAAATATTTCAGTGTGGCATGAGTGGATACTCCCGGCTAAAAACATATTTTCATATGTTCATATGTAAACAAATAAATATGAATGATTAAAAAATTCATACTGATTGAAATCCCCATCCAGTAATTTGCATTAACCCAATAATAGGCACATTTTCACCTGCTTTTGGCAAAACTGCAGGCTGAATTTTCGTACTGTAGGTAAACATACCATTAATTTCAAGTAGTGCAAAATCATAATCGACTGTTGATGTATTATAATCTTCGTGTATTATTTCATTTAAAACGGTGAATGTTATCCCTTCAGAATTCTGAAAATTACTACCTGCTCTTATGGTCGTAGGGGGAGAACTAAGACTAAATAAAAAGTGTAATTTTGAAATAAAACGAGATACAAAATATTTTGTTTATGTTAATTATTTACCCAAAGAAAATATGAGCGGCAGTCATCACCCATTTTGGTGATATAATAATTCCACTGAGTAGTTTATCATTTCTTTGTACTGTAACCTGATGAGGGTTGTCTTCAATTTTAGCATCTTTGATCCATTCTAATTTTTTATTTATGACACTTTCATCGTTATTAAGAAAAGTTTCCTTCATTTGATTAGCAATTAAAAATTATTAAAAAATAAAATATTATTACGTCATTGGAAAAAAATTTTACCCCACGTTCTGCGACAATCATTGAAATAATCGATATATATAATATCACTATATTAAAGATCTTCATTTTTCAAAGTGAACTAAAATTTTTAAATTTTTTGACTTTATATATAAATTTATATCTCTGTTCAAATAAAATGATACTGATTATAAAACTGGCTCCAATTAATGATATAGAAACACGAAACAAAACGTCAGATCACACACAAAAAACATGTCATTCCACAAATAAAACACGCACACTAAACATAATAATCATATATATTTTTTGAACTTCGATTTAAAACAACGCTGATCTCACATATTTCATATCAATATCATTTCCAAGTAACAAAATCAAAATTTTCACGGGGAAATAAAAAAATCCAATATTTATGGTGCAATTCGTAAATTCATAAATGATTCATAAAATGAAATAAGCATTTTTATGGTATTCCAGCAACTCCTTTAATCCAACCTGTGACTGTAGAAATCCTTGCGAAAATAGATGGCTTCCAAGGATCGCCACAATAACTACCAATCGTCACTAAACCTACGGCAACTCTATTATATATAACAGGCCCTCCAGCATCACCCTAAATAAAATAGGAAATATTTAAATATATAAGTTTTTAAAAATTTTATGTAAACGTATTTTTGTTTACTTGACAGGCTCCTTTTCCACCAAATAACGGAATCCCACCACAAAACATTCTGTCAGTGATAGTAAAATTCTTGAAAAACATTTGGCAAAAAATCTTATTTATAATAGGTATTCTGGTTCCTCTCAAAGATGTCGACAAAATTGTAGAATTTGTCTATTAAAATTTTCAAAAACAACATTAAAAACACAAGCAAAACAAATAATCTAAAAATGAAACTCACAGTAGTTACACCCCATCCAGTCACTAATAACTGACCGAGTATAGGAAGAAACGATTGTTGTTCCGGCAAATTGACCTTAACTATCGTCGAATTATTGAGACCCAGAGTTCCGTTTAATTTAATTAAAGCATAATCGTAGTCGTAGGAAGTGATATTGTACATTGCATGAATTCTCACTTCTGCAGCGTTCATCAATACACCGCCTGCATCCAATACCGAAGTACCAGCCCTTATGGTTAAGCTGTCTGCTGGTATTCTATAATTATTGGATGCCATTATTATTTTATGGATATGTAATTTTGTTTGAAATAAATTCTCACCCATTTACACAATGTGCAGCAGTCAAGACCCAACTATCCGTGAGAATGCTTCCACCGCATATCGCAGTACTATTTATTCTTATCAAAACGTTGTAAGGTGCCTCTTCTATGGGGATTATCTCACCTCCGGCGACTTTCAAAAATCCTGATTTCCACTCGTCATGCTCTATGTTTTCCTGAATATTCGATTCTCGTTTCAAGATGGATTTTTCCCAAAAATACCCATCGCCTTGAAATAATATTATGTTTAAAATAAATAAAGTATTCAAATCGGTCAACTGATTATAAATACAAAATAATTACATTGTCCTATTATTGTAACGATGAATATTCCTATTAACGAGAGAAGTTTCAAGGGAGCCATTTTTTTTTTTTTAGAGAATATTTTTGCAGTATCCTTTTATATAATATGAGTGCATGTTGATAAAAGTCGATGAATTTACCAGTTTTTAATTTCCGTTCATACCAGTTTACGATAGTGAATTTTAATTTGCGCATATTATAGTTATCTTAATATTCAGGATAAATTACAAAAATAATCGTTAATTTATACACAATTCATTTTTTCCGTGAAAATGGAAAAGACAATTTTTCACTGTTGATAAATTAAATTTATTCAGTGCTTTATATTTTTGAGATATTCGCTTATTGTTAGTTCATATTTCAATGATTTGTTTTTCACGCGTTAAATATAGCATTAATCACATAATGTTTTCAATTCGTAATAGTTTTTATAAAAAAATCTTTTGTTATTAAAATCACTTTAATAAAATACAAACACATTTTTTTTTTACATGAAGTATATTTCAAAATGCAGGACTTTATTGTTCAAAAGCTCGAAATAAGACTTATATATACAATTATTAATTTAAGTTGGTATTTACTTTTGTAAAATTACTTAAAATAAATTCGAAACTAACATTTGCTATAATTACATGACTATCCAAACTCAAATTCCACATAAAGCATCAATATATATGAATAAGAATATGCACGTGTAAATTAAATGGTGGTTTGTTTTATCTAATTGTGAAAAATAACACTGGATCATGAATATTGATTTCAAATTATTCAAAGATTTAATAATTTAAGTGTTCAAATTTTCATTCAACTAATAAAAATATGTTCTCAAACAGAAAATATCTTGTTCTTAAAAAAATTTCGAAGCTAATCATGATATCAAAAATAATTGTGTATAAATATTTACTTAGTAAATAAAATTTGAATATTCTCGTACGAAAATATTATCTTCTTCTATCTATATATATTATATACAAAAATACATGTTTGTATAAATATTTGTTTGTTTGTTGCCGTTTCACTCCAACACTATTCGCCCGATCACCATGAAAATTGGCATGTATATGTATTTTTTTGTGGAAAAGGTTTTTAGCATTGTTAAAATAGGGTGACTATAGGGGACGGTCTGCAAAAAAATGTTCCCCTACCTATAACAAATATTTTTTTATCGAGAAGGCTTTTGTTTTATTAAAATAAGGTGACCATATTTCCCAGAACCCAAAACGGACGGTCCGTAAAAAAATGTTCGCCGCCTATATAAAAAAAGTTTTTTTTTTGTGTCATTAAAATAAGGCGACCATATTTCTCAGAAACCAAAACGGGAAGGTCCGCAAAAATTAAATTAAAAAAATAATTCGATTTCAAATTTAAGCCCTGAGCAACGCCGGGTACTACGCCGGGGCTAGTTGTACTTAAATTTGTAAGCAAAACAATTTTGATGTCAATTAAATTTTAAGAATTTTTGCGAGAAAAAAACTATCAACATCATTATCGTTTCTGATACTATTGGAAACTCTGCCTTTTTTGACGCTTATGCTCATTATATGACGATAAAAAAGTCAACTCTCGAGGACTTCAATCATTCAAAATCATCAAGTAGTTCTAAGCGTCTATTCATAATTGTACCATATATTATATTACTAAACTTTAGCAATTGGTAAACACCAGTGTATTCAATAAAGAGAAATCGTTTATTAAAATAGTTAGGTATTTGATACAACTATTATTTTTATCTATTGCTTTAAATCATTTGAAAAAAAATCATATTTTAAAACACATTTTTTTATTATTAATAAAAATACGGTAATTAATGTTACATGAAAGAAATTTTTCATCTAATACAATAAATTTATAAGTAATAGAATGGGATACTTAAAACTTTCAGTTTTTTGTATAATTTTATCACATATATTCCATTATATTTTCATTATACGTTATACAACATATAATTTGGGGGAGTTGATCAAAATATAATTGATAATGTAGAAAAAAAATTTTCAGCTTATATATTTTTATTTCCATCACCAAAATTAAAATAATTCGTATAAGTCACCACAAAAATGATATATTTCATGATTATATTTTTGCAAACATCAGAACGAACCGCTTTCTAGTCTAAATCAATTCTCCAGCAACTCCATTAATCCATGAAATGATTGTGGAAATTCTTGTTAACACTGTAGGCTTAGCGGGATCGCCACAATTAGCCAATGTCACAATACCAATGGCGACATCATTATATACAGCAGGTCCACCAATATCACCCTATGAAATAAATTGGTTTAAAGCAATAAAACAAAATTCAGTGTAACTATCAGGTTGGACATTTACATTGCAAGCTCCTTTTCCACCGAATATAAACTTTCCTGCACAAAACATCGTTCCGGTTACATTGAATGTATTTCCGTATAGTTGTTGACACAAAAACCTACTCAATAAGCCAACTTTTACACCTCTCAGTGTGTCTTGTAAAGTAGTTGAACCTGTCTAGTATATTGATACCAAATTAGTAAATTACGACATTCAAATTATGTCATTTAAGCTGAAAAAATTATACGCACTGTAATAACACCCCATCCATATACACGTACGAAACCAATAATTGGTAGAGAAGAACTCGCAGACGGTAAAGCAATTTTTTGTATTGTCATTGAATAATTCATTGATTGATTTAGCTGAACCAAAGCATAATCATTGTCAAGTGTTGTATTGTTGAATAACGTGTACACAAATATGTTAGCAACATTCACAACCGTGCCCCCTGACGATCTACTTATTGAGCCGAGTCGCACTGTTATATTCACTGGCAAAAAGCTGAAATTTTTGTTTCATTAGTGATTTCTCTATCATTGTATTTTAATTCAGTTCTTACCCAAATACACATTGGGCAGATGTTAAGACCCATTTTTGGGCAATTAGAAATCCATTACATATTGTAGTGTTGTCAGGTTTTATGATATAAGCAATGAATTTGACTTCGTCTATAGGAGTCGATCCGCCTCCGGCGATTTTAGGAAATTCCGAATCCCAATCATTGTTGTCTAAAATATTATCCTTCTCTTCTTCTTCAACATGGAATTCAAAATCATCTGAATAATCGTCTTCGCCTACAAGTTATAATATAATATTGAC
The DNA here is from genome assembly GCA_028571205.2 of Hydropsyche betteni. Classification (NCBI taxonomy): domain Eukaryota; kingdom Metazoa; phylum Arthropoda; class Insecta; order Trichoptera; family Hydropsychidae; genus Hydropsyche; species Hydropsyche betteni. The sequence continues at coordinate 7,458,407 of JAOXNN020000006.1, forward strand.
AGAAATAAAATTGATATATGGCTAACAAATGAGCTTAATATGAATTACATCGCGCTAATGTTAAAAAAGTTCCAATTAAGAGAAGTACTCTTAAGAGATACATTTTCGAATGAACCATTATATTCCGTTTTCCTTTTATATATATTTTTTTTACTAGAATATAATCGATTAATCAACCGGTTTTTAGATAATTTTTTGCGGAAATGTTTTATTACTTTTTAATCAATTGATTATTAATTCATGAGTAATTTTATTATCAAAATATTTATTTGACTTTTCGATACTAATTTTTTTCAAATATAATTTTTTTATGAATAATAAACTAATAAATATGAGGTTTGTAATTTTTTTTAGTTATATTTTCATTGTAATACCACCAGAAACAAAATAAAACATCTTTCAAAGTGCTTACACCAAACTCTATCGATATCAATGAAACCACACATTTATTTACCAAAATCGATTAATGCATTAACTTGTGTATTTCAAATTTCGAAAAAAAATACAAATGTAATCCCAATCGAAAACGGATTAAAATCGTCACCACTTTACAGAATTAAAAAAACACACAATTTAGACGAAAATCGTAAACGCGATTCGTTCTCGAAACTGTTGAGAGCCACTAAACGGCAATTAAAAAGTGAAAGTTCGAGCCGAAATTGTAATTTCTTAGCAAATCTAAGTAAACAGTGTATCTTTAACGGCACTCGTTAGTCAGTCTTCCATAACTTCGGACAAGTCTTTGGGCAAAGTCGGCACTCGGCGCGAATAGAAACAACTATTTTTCATCTCTTCCCGAAACTTGGAGCACAACGTGCCGTAAAACCGGGCGCCCAGAGGGAGAGGTGACTTTTAATTCCCGGTTTCCGAAACAAGAGCTATAAATTAAGCCGAAAAAGCGGCTTGTCGAGCGCTAACCGCCTTCGAACATTATCAAACATTTCCTCCGGCTACGGCGCAAGTTTTCCACTTTGGCGGCAACAAAACACGCGATTTTTTCCCCGCACACATCCCAGGGCGAAACGAGCCGACACTTTGCCGTTTCCTTTTTTTATACACGTCCACCTGACGTTTTTCGAACGCGTTTTCAACTTATTGAATCCTTAAATCATGCGCGTTTCTAATTTCGGCGCGAAATTCGGCGCGCCGAAGAAAGTTCGGAGCGAAACGACCAATTTTCGCCTCGATACAAAAGTTTCATTTTTGTTTACGCGTCGATAAAATTCCGCGCTTTTCCCTCCTTTGACATAAATCATTTCGGATACTTTTTTTTCGATATCAACTTTTTTGCGTTTGGCGTTTTCTCCTAATCAGAATCGTTTCGAGCGAATTTTCGCGTATTTCCCGTTTTCGAGCCGGTTTTTCTCGCCTGCGCGTTATCGCGACTTCCTATTGTTGCTATACTGAAATTTATGCGAATCGACCGATATAATGAAAAATATTTCTTTTGTATGAAATATGTACGGAGCTCAGGGGAGGACGAGCCTTTTGTTCGTTTACCGTTCGCAATAAATTCACAATAAAACTACGGTTTATCATATTTAACTAAAGCGCTATAAATTAACTTTGGAAACAATCCCGTGAACGGGTATGATATATCCATCTTTTGGCTTGATAAATATCCGACAGCGAGCGAATCGCTTTTCATATATCACGCTATTGAGATTGTTCATCAAACCCTGTGAAATAATACTGAATCCTGTTGAACGATTCCAGGAACTGTTCATTATCGTTATGATAGAATCTCTCATTATATTTATTTGAAAATCTTATTAATTATATTTTAACAAATATTATATGAAATCGTATTATTATATAAATTCTAATGAAATTTTATAAGTTTAATTATTTAAGTTTTTTTTTAAAACGAATAATTGCGGTAATTATTTTTGAATTTTTTATGCAAGTTTTAATGTTTGAGTCATCCAAATATGATGGATCATGAAATTTGGCCGAGGCGAGTTTCCAAAGCGGAAAACTACGAAAATAGTTGTGCGGAAAACACTCGCCGCTGCGAAATTAATTTCGCAGCGTAATTACTTCGGCAGGACGCGCGATTTTCGAAACTTTTTCAATGTCGTCGGAATATTAATATTCCGCTATTATTAAAAGAGAGACGAAGAAAAAGTCATAACAACGAAATCGCTCTTCCACTCCCTCCGAGCGTAATAATTAGCCAGTACTTTGGGGCGAAGTCGAATTGCAATTTCACGCTGCTTCAAGCGGAGCAATTAATATTAAACAGCAAAGAATACTGGCTCCCGTTAAGCAGCTTCAAAAGGCTCACCTGGATCTCTCTGGATGCATATAAAATAAAAACGATGGCACCGAGACGCATTTCATTATGTTCCATAATAAGAGGGAGTCTTTCGTTTCGACTTGCGCGTAATTCGTTTTTCTTGAATTTCTACTTTAAATTTAAAAAAAAATAGCGTAATAAAAATTTCAATGTAATAAATAGTTTTTTTTATAGATAATACGCTTCCTTGTATGATATGATAAAATCAATTTCAGTTCTGTAATTTTAATTTTGTAAAATACACGTAAAAAGTACTTATGGCTAAAAAAATACTAAGCATCCACAATTTATTTTATAAATTTTGATAAAATTTACAGTACAACATTTTTCTTGTGAATTTTATTTTAAATATTATAGAATATTTTTGAAAATAGACTATAACTTCTTTATCATGTTCATATCAATTAAATTTTTATTACCATAAAACATCAACAAACGAGTAATACTAATTTTAACCATATCTTACACGTATATAGAGACTTAAAAATACCTGATTGCTAAATACTTTTTTCTAAGTTTTCAAATAATGGCAAAATAAAATAAATGTTTTTGATAAGTTTACTAATAATTGAAAATTTATCTGCTTTTCAATATGAACACTTTCATAAAAATAAAAATAAAATATTTTTTCCTTCTTTCCACGGTTGTATTTCATTTTTTTTTTTACCAAAGTGCATCAAAATAAAAAACCCAAGCCCTCGAATGACCGAATTCCTCCATATCCAAAAACAATAAACAACAGTTTCAACCCGTGAATCCCACCATGGACAACAATGAATGCCGGTCGCAACAAGCGACAATCACGACCGACATTCCGTTTCCATCATTTTCCATTTCACCGAACCGAACGGAAAATGGCCGCCGCTTTTCCAGGGGCGGGTGCAGCGTGCGTGATGCGAATCGCTAATGAAATACTCGCACAAAAGCGATATGAATAAAAACCGATCACAAAAGGAATATACGTTCGGTGTCCGCGATGTCGGATCCGCTGATGTGGCAACAATTCCAATGGAAGTTCCGATACAATGGCCGATGGAGAGCGCCGCTTTTTCATGTGCCATTATTCGCAGACGCGAGCCCTTATTTGTCGGGGGTGGAGGGGTGTTCTTGTAAACGAAATAGTTGGCTGAATGTGGAAGTTGTCGGTATCTGAATGCGTTGTGAATTTTGTTTCCTCTTTTATTCTGTTTGAGTGATTTTAGGAAGTTTATATAAAACTTTAGAATTGTATGAGGCGATGAACGATTTTTTATGCGATCATAAAGTATGTTTTCATTTACTTTTTTTATATTTAAACAATTTCATTTGTAAAAAAATGTTTTTACTCCGAATTTAAAAAAAAAGAAAGTCACATTCTTTTTGCTAAAGTAATGAAACATTTTATTGTATCGAATTTTGGTTTTTTCTCTTATCAAATGAGGGACTTGACAATAAATAGTGCTAAGTGACATTTGACAGTTTTGGAGATATCAAGAAAAGTAGTTTAAAAAAAAAAACAGTTTACAAGCATTTAGATTCAAATAAAACAAAGAGTAACCCGGCATAGTTCTGTCATCTTTTGAGAGAACGTGGAATTATTTATTAATTTCTGTAGTAAAAGTACTAATTTTTGAAGTAAATAAAAAACTCAATTCTATAATTTTGACGCCTATTACTTTTTACTGCCGAGCCCTTCAAATATGTATTAAAAGATGCAAATTCATATAATGTTTCAAAATTACAAATGAATATGTACATTTCTAATGTATTTATTTACATATTTGACTTTCTAAGCAACCCATACACATTGGCGAATAAACCTTGTACACACTAAGTTTTCCATCTCGACAAAATAAATAGGAAATTATTCTAAAGACACTCGCAAACGATTCGCATACTGAGCAGAAAATTATTAAGTCTGTTTACGAACGTGCGAGTAATCTTCTTACTGAACCCCTTAATAATAAACATCGACTTCGTTTGGAACACCGAAACGGCTTCGCAGTGAAACGAGTTGAAAAGCATTAAAAGTTTTTATATAAAATCAATTAAGATATTTATACGATAAATAATCCTTAAATTTTATTCATATCAAACAATTGCACTTGATTGATTCATCCAAAATTTACAATTTGCTCACCTCTATTTTGGAATACTTCCAATCTGCTCAATATATTTTTCAACTCGGACTTGTAAACAAACAACTCGCTAATTTCAACCCCATCAGAGCCATGAACAACTCCAATCTCTAGAGCTGTGATAAATCTCACTTAAACGCGAACTCAAATTAAAATTAATCGCCTGGCGAGACAATAAAAGTAGGTTGTCGTTCGCGAATCGTGTACCCCTTGGGGGATGAACACACCCCTGGACCGCAAACGGATTTGCGTTTGATTAAGACACCGATGATGATTCGTCTTGCTTGTTTCAAATATTTCCCTATATGATGTAAGCAGATTAGATTGGGAAACATTTGTTTTTTTCGATGGATGAAGTAGATAGTTTTTGTTTGCTTTTGATTTTTTATTTTAAAAATTATTTTCATTCTGGAATGTTCCTCATTTTTTTCTCAAAAAAAAACTACTTCACAGTAGTGAAAAATAGAACATAAAATTCAAACCACATATTATTTACTTAAAAATTTTAGTTAAGATCGCTTCCATATACTGACAGCAACAGGACGACCAACTTTAGTTTTTGGTGAAAATAGGTGCGTCCATTAAAGATGAATTATTGACTGATATAATATTATATATCAAGTATACGTTGAATTTCTATGATATAATAATATATTCTGATTATGATTATTTTTATATTATTGAATTTCATAAATATGTAACTAATGAGAAAATCGGAGTAAAATTTAAATCATTAGTTGTTATCAAAATATTATATTAAGGTCATGATTAGATGAAATTTTAAAAATTATATAAATTAATTAATTTCGCTTAATATTTTAATGTATATGTATATATTTTGATAGCTTTAATTTACTTCAATGATTTTCATTGCTATAAAATAAAATGAATTAGTATATATTTCGTCACCTTTGATATTCTACCAATATAGGGGAACATGTATGAATTTCTACCTTTTGTATAATTAACATATTCAATAAAAGATTTTACAACAAAAGCGCCTTTGCAGAAAGCTATAAAATAATTAATTCCAACGTAAAATAATTTACCATATTTAATACATATAAACTTTTAGTCGTTTCGGAACGCAAGGAAAGTTTAATAACGCGAGAACACGTTATTGTGAATTTATATGTATAAAGAGCCTGCTTAACGTTCGTACACTTTTCGGAGTTATAAATTGAAATGCTGCTAATAAACAATACGAAACTTTTCCATACATCGTAAACGTAAATTCGCAACACGAACTCTCCTTCACTTATGCGCACATACACACAGAAACATAAACGGAACAAAAGAAAAAAATCTATGTTGTTTATCAATTTGTAAGCGGCCTCGTTCCGGTCGCCGACCGCATATTATTCCGAACGGAAAGTTTACGTTTCTCGGTTATTTCGACGAGAAAATCCTTTGGAAAGTTTGAAATCCCATCAAAGCCAAACATCGTTAAACGCCGCCGTCCCTTTCTCCGCCAATCCCTCAGTTTTTCCAATGGAAATTCGCGGAAAATTCAATGATCGCAGTCAGTGTAAAATGTCTTTTCATTGACGATGTCAATTTTACGGTCGCGCTTCTTGAGCGGTAAGTGCAAGTGCAAACGAGCTCGTATCAGAAACCCTTCGGGTAACGATTTTCCGAAGGAGCGAAAATCACATTCGAACATAGAGATTGCACCTATTCCGACCAGAAGTATCCGATAAATGGTTTCGACTGCGAAAATCGTCGGTTAAGTGATAAAATCTTCAAAATGATATCAATCAAATCCATAACTTATTGTCGATTGAAGCCAAGAGTATTCTTGAAATTATATTTTACAAAATAAGTACATTGTACAAAATAAATAACGAGAACTAAACATTGTTATCAGATTTAAGACAAAAAATCAGGTAGATTTAGAATACATATTTTTGTAATATTATTGGTAAACGCATAACACAATTAGCACTAGTTGAATTACGACCATACGGCTCGTTTTCTCTTTTCCTTTTTCGTATCCAACATAAAATGATTTTTCCTTTTTGTCGAAACACGCCCGAAGCTAGCTAGAGTCACAGCACAACTAATCAAATTCCGCTAACAAGAATAGTAACGTTTTATCATGCCCCAGGAAACGTTACGTCGAACAAAAAAATATATTATTTTCCCCACAAACATAGAACATTCGAGTGAATTCACACCAAACATACAAAAATCATATAGCTCGGAAATGTGTCAATGCTAATCATCAACAAGCAACCATTGCCCGTCTTCGTCCCGATGTCCAATTCCGACACCCTCTTCGGGATCAGAATACATGGTAGTGCACTTAATGCGAATTTAAATAGCATGTGCATTGTTGCAAAGCTGCTTGGTCGTTAGGGAAGATCTGATGAAGTCCGGGTATCAGCGGTCACAAGTAATCCGATATGTGAGAGGAATTGGAACTTGTCATGGTTAACTGAACGTAGATTGTATAATAGTTTAGTTTTGTTTCTGTCGTGTTTCATTTTTTTTTTACATCGAAACATTTTTTTCTACGACTAAATTTTTTCATTTGAAATTCGATGCATTTTCAACCAAATAATTAATTTAAATTCACTCACCCACCGCAATTTAACGAATGCGAATCCAATAAAGGCGACGTGCATCGTTATCGACAATAGGGCGGTTTATTCCAAAAAAAAATCCAAAAACTTTACATTTTCCAAAAAGACCGTATCCAATAGATTTCGATGCCGATATCGAATTATCATCGAACATCCGGATAACACGAATAATCGGATAACCAATCCCCAGTTTCAGTTCCACGATTGAATATTCAAAACATATAGCATCAAAACTCGCAATCTCCAATATTTTCAGATTCATGCAATTTTTTCAAATCAAACTATTTTTTTTAATTTATAATATTCATTATTATTATAAATAGCTATCTACTGTTGGATGTAAACTTTTCAAATCATCTTTTACGATATATCTTAAGCAATGTTTATCTAATTTACTCCAAACATTTTCTTCATCGTTCACTACATATTATCAATTTTATTTTATAACTAGTGTATAGGCCCGATGTTAATGACATCGGCTGTGAATTGATAACCATACTATTACATTATAAAATAAAAATTAAATATATGCAAACATATTTTATAACCGTGCCCTTGCAAAATGTCTCAAGAATATAAGATTATATAGGATAAGATTATAGCCGTTATTATGATGACCATAAAGACTAAACTCGGAGCTCGTATTATAGCTGTTCTCGTATAGCGATTATAGCCGTTATATTTTAACAGCATACAGGCTAAATTGGAACGATAAGTCGAGAGCCTCGGCATACAAACAAACACAGACATCTGTCATCCGTGATTATATATAGGGGATTTAAATATTTTTTCCACTGCGTAGTAATCAATGTATTGCATAAGTCAATAGAGACGCTTTCCCAACGGACATGCAGCCAATCGACACTTCGAAATTTGAACGAATATATGCCGTATTGCATACACGTTAGGTAGAGACGCTATTCCCTATTACATAAATCAATAGATACGTATATTCCGTTCACGTTTTATACAATTTTATCGTTTTATTTCATTAGCATTATATTAAAGATGTTAAGTGTATATGTTAAAATAATTTTCAATAATTTTAGACGCAAAAAATAATCGTATCGACACTTTGTTTTAAAGTCGCAAGCGTCATCGAACGATATACGAACGAACGAACAAACACGCAGACACACACAGAAATCGGCTATTTTATATTTGGGATCTTTCAAATACCATTCTGTTGTATAATAGTTTTAACATGCCCATATTCTATCTATTTATAAATAAGGTATCATATGATGTATTTATATTAATTATAACTTTGATAAAACAATCTTAAATTTATTTTTAGATTGAAATTGTTTTCCGAGTCCAGAAGATGAATAAATAATTTTTTTTTTATATTTACATTTGCTTCAAAATAATTAAGGAAGTTAAGCATTTTTTTTTTTGTGAATAACAAACGCTTCTTTCGTTAATTTAACAACAGGACAACGACCATTGGAAAAACACTCCTTTTTCGATCTTTGTCGCAACACAGTTCGCGAACTGTGGTTTCGCTACCCCGGTCCGGCGTCCATTAACAGTGAATAATTAGCGGAACACGCCCGACCGCCATCGCGGTGCATAGATGCAATGAAAAATAATGGGGCTAATGGAGTGAAATCAAAGTGCACTAATGGATGCAAATCGAATTACAAAACAAGCCCACGGAATCAAACGATCGACGGCCGTAGGGACGGACAAATTATGATCACCGGTCGTGATCCAAGTATATCTTTTTATTGTGCACTTTGATCGTGTCTTGTTCATTTTTTTTTGCATTTTGTATATATTGGTTGTATAGGGTGTCCCGAATTAACGCAAGATTTGAATTTGTCGCTATTTGTGCAGTAAATTGTTAGCAAAACTGAAAAAAAATTTGACAGTTGATAGTTGAGGGTTATTTAATTTTTTTTTGCATTTTGTATATATTGGTTGTATGGGTGTCCCAAATTAGCGCAAGATTTGAATTTGCCGCTATTTGTGCGTTAAATTGTTAGTAACACTGAAAAAAATTTGACCGTTGTTAGTTTAGGGTTATTTAAAATAAAGCATTACATAAAAACGCGTTTTTATTGTTGATTATTGTTGCTGTTGTTGTTCCTGGCTGTGTCGTTTTCCGTTTTGGTGATTAAAATTGGCCGCCCAGATCATGCGATTTAACGCTGTTAGACTTTTTTATGGGGGGTTTGAAGTTTTAGGTTTATGCAAACAAACCTAAGACCACCCATACCTTAAAGGAGGAAATTCGACCACATTTATACAGTACGGTCAAATAAAATTTCGATTAAAAAGAACGTATGTGCTTTTGTTTACTTGATATGCTATTTCATGAATAACCCTATAGCATATACTTTATGAATCAATAAAAAAAATTATTTTATAAAAACCTGTGTTTTCTATCAAAATTACTTCTTGCGCAAATTTTGAGACACCCATATAATATAATATGTAAAAAAATGCATATTATAAATGTACTTAACGACTCATACCTACTGTTCTCATATAAATAAACTTTAATCGAATTTTCATATGATTAATAAATAAATAAAAAAAGATATTATGACTTATGAACTATCATGATAAAATATATATTTCAAAGATAATTTATCATACCAAAATCAAGATTAAATGTAAGCACCCGTAAATCCCATTAAAAATCACCTCAACCTAATCGTACAGCACATATGAGCCTTCAACTGAAAGGACGTCATTTAGGACGGTAAATTGAAGGCGAATGCCTAGAACTCGAAAGTCCATGAAAGCGACGACTTGTCATTAACGTTGACCACGAATTAATGACAAGTCAGTTCTGGACGTGCTTCGAAGCACACATACCCACAATATAATATATGTTAAGTGCAGAGGATGCAACGAAGGGATTTGCATCCGCCTCGGATGCAATCTCGAAATTATTATGCATTTTCAGATGGAAGTGCACTCGAAAAACGCGCTTCGATTGTTCAGGTTTTCATCATTTTTTTTCAAGTTGGCGCAAAGTATTGTTGCCGGTGGCTTTCGTATGCAAAACTCGAATAAATATTCGATTGTGTAACGTGTTTATTGTTTGAACTCGATATATTTTTGAGTTGTTCCGGTTAGGTGTTTGTATTTATTTAAGGCGAAATGAATTGACAATAGAAATATACTATAGATTGCGTAGTGTTTGTTGAGTGAAAAGTTTCGGGTAGGAAGAAATATTGATTGCTTTGTTATTCTATTCATAAACAGAATTTATTATATTATAATATTATACATTTTAGAGAATATATTTTGAATACAAATAAATAGGATTTCAAATTATTTCATTAATATCAATTGAATTAATTGTAGAATAGTGAGTTTTAGCGATTGTATTGTATAATTATAATATACAAATAGATATTCATTGTTATTCATTAGTAAGAGCTTTTACTAATCACAAATTATGCTGCAAATACATATAATATAAGTGAACTTACCCTAAATGTTAATTTTAACATAATTAATCATTAGAGTAATTATTTCTATCGTCATAATTTATCGAAAATTCTAAATGGTCTATCATTTTGTTTCAAATTTCTGTTAAAATAAGTATCAAAGTGATTGTATTTAAAATATATTTCAAGTAAATATGCCAAAATGATATTTTTGATTACCAAAACGGAATAAAACTTATGTCAAGATGAAAAAATGTACAAAATGAATTTTTCCAACCAACCGGACAATCTCCTCAGAAAAGTAATCAGTTTACGGCTTGTGAAAGCTCATACTTGAATAAATAATTTATTGCGCAACACAGCACAACACCAAAAGTCACGTACGCACCAACATTGTACAACCACCAAAAGAAGTCCGATACAATATACATATAAAAAAGGGGTTTCCAAGAGGAATGTAAAAAAAAAAACGAAAAATCCACACGCGGGCTGAGGGAAAATCTCACAGGTTCGCTTTCGGTGTTGATTTTCCGCGAGGAAAAACTATTTTCCCCGTGCGGATAGATCTAGACAGACAGACTTTTCCCGGGATTTTTGTATATTATTGAATAATTCATACGGCCGAGTCGCGGTTTCGGTACACGTTTTTCCGGCGCACACAGGTTCGCTTTCGTCCCAACGGAAGAATCCTTGCTTTTTTCCTGATGCTGAAGCTAAAGATTCTTCATGGATGTCTCTTCCATTTTTGCCAGAGCTCCATAGTTCGCTCGTAGAATAACTATGTTCTTTATTCATTGTTGTGGAATTCGCTTTTGAATATGTTTCGATATTTTATCGGAAACGTATACAGTTATTCTTTAAAGACTCGCGTATAAATATTGAAACTCATCCGAAATCTATGTTATTTTACATGTTTTGAATATAAATATTTGTCATATCGCAGTTAAATCACGTATTATGGCAGGAACGAGTGAAATATTGTATTTAGATTGAATATCAAATTCCTGATACATTATATATACTTTTCATGTTTGATTAGTAAAGAATATATATTATTAATTTTTTTTGTGTGAAAACGGACTTTTTAAGCAATTTTTATGAAGAAAATTGAAGTTCTCTTAAACTCAAAATTTTGAAATTACAAAAATATATTTGAAGAATTAACAAAAAAAATCAATACAGGCGAAATTTTTTCATGTCGTCAAATCATCACAGTTTTCTTTGCGTAACAGAAGCGTTCTAATAAAATCCAATACACAATCAAAAATACCAATCAATCCGACAAAATCAACATTCAAAGCACATTCCCAAGACCCTACCCAACGATCACAATACATTTCCTCCGGCACGCATCTTGCACCCTTTTCCGCCGAAGGCTTTCCTCCTTTGCAAGGGTTGTCCGCAGAAATTTAATAAAAGCGAAAGGGCGCGCGTCACATAAATCAGTGCCGCGCGTTTTATTTAATTAAGAGATTGGATTGACGCGAATAAAACACAATTACACACCGACGTCTAATAAAAGGGCGCCGGACCTCGGTGCCCTTTATTTGCGTCGGTCATCTGTATTCCGCAAACGAATGCGGAAAATTTTTCGGCGCATTTTGACCACTGTTGCTTCTGGTATAGGGTTTTAGTGTGTATGTGTGCGCGTTTGTTAATTTTTCGATATTTTGTATGGGAGGGTTGTTATTGTGTTCGTAATTTTGTATTAATTGGCTTCGGAGTGAAATTGAATTGGTATTTACGTTTTTGATCTCTTAGGTTGAAAATGTGTTTTTATTTTCTATAATATTATTATATGTTTCTAATTAAATTTATATTCGTAAGTAGTTTTTACGAAATGAATGGGTGTTTGTAATTAATTTTTAAAGTATTATTATTAAAATATATTATATTTGAGTGCTTATTTTTGATTAAAATTATAATAGAAATGAACGAAAATACGATAATAAAATTAAAAGTTTATTAAATAATCTTTTATTAATTTCAATTAAAAATTTACCCACAAAACAATTTCAAAATATAAACTCATTATACGTGAAAATAAGTTTTAAATATACTCAAAACTTAACAGAATGTATCCGCAAATTGGCTACGGGAAGCTTTCTCAATTTTCCAGAAACGCGAACTGTTTCTATTATAGCGTTTAGCGCGGTCGCAACTAATGGCCAATTTGAAATACGATTTTCACATTTTGCTTCGTTAAGGCACTTCCAATAAAAAAAAACATGAAACTATCAAACCTTTTTTTTTTCACCTGAGGACCCCGACATCACTAGACTCAAATTATATAAAAGTTGAGGAAATTGAACCAATTTCCTATAATTAAAATTAGGCAAACAGAAGCTGTCAGCAACGTTTGCTTGTATATCATTTTCATAACTGTAAATGTGTTGTATTATAGTTATTAAACAAAATCCTGGAATTAGCACGGATTCACAATCAGTCAACTACGATCGCACCTCCGAATTATGCAAACGCTAATGTTGAACCAGTGTCGTGACCATCTCTCCAGTAATCCCCGAGTACATATCTGGGGATTAGTCCAAAGCACGGACTACGACAAACCTCCATATAATAATTAGCTGTCCACTGCCATTCATCCAAACCGACCATTGCCATGATTAAACACCATAAATTTGACTTCAACCCGTCATGCACATAATCATTTCTAATCTTTCGATATTCATAATATTTATTTTTCATTTCTCAACAAAAATTATTCAATTGAATAAACAAATTTTATCATAAAGTCATTTCGTTATTCTAATCACAGATTTCTCAAATACAAACTTAGCATCACGACTTGTACAATATGCTTACTCACAAATACAATATATCACGATGCGAATATTCAGAGTTGAAGATATAAGAAAACGAACGGCTCCTCGGAGTGTTAAAACGCTCATAGCACTCTCTCTAGAGTAAAATAACAGTAATGGTGTTCAGCTGAAAGACGGTCAGGTGAGAAGAGCTTTCGTCTGAAATCGAGGACGTTAAACTATCCGAAGGAAGCCGCAAACATCCTCGGCTCCTTCAGCATCGGTGATTGATGAAGTAATTAAGCCAGAGGATGTTTCCGCTAATCCGTTCCCCGAGACTGGCTCGAATATTACGCATACGTAACGATGTTGTATGCCCGCCGTTATTGTATAAGTTGGCAATCGGCGAATGTTGGTATTCTCAGTGCCGCGTATCGGAATTCTCATTTGAATATTATCATGTTGATGCGTAGGCTGAGTTATTGTTATTAATAAATTTTGAGATGTGAGCGATTCGTGATTATTACATTCGAAGCTCGCACGTAATCACAAAGAAAAAACGTGTAAAAATAGGGAATCTTTGCCGGTATCTAATTTCAAAGATAAAAACTATACACAAAAGAGTACTAATTACATTGGCTAAATATATTCTTCAAATGGTCATAGCAAAAGTGTGAAAATACTTTTTTAAGAAAAACTCTATTCTTGAAATACTCTTTGAATTAACTAAACAATGGTCTTTTATAATTAACAAGAATAAGCACAATATTCACCGTCGCAATCCCTCATGAATCGTTTATATTATACATACATATTTATAAAATTCAAAAACGACTTGCTGAAGAAAGTATTTTTATTACATAAACATAAAACGGCACCCTGGCTATATTTGAAAACTTTCCCCGTCCGGCAAGGTCATCTTGTGCGTTTTAAATGAGTTTTTCAAGTTTTCTTTGTACGATTTCACCGTCTGTTATGCCTACACTATACCACAGTTAGACTGTAATATTTAGAACCGTTCTCGTCTGAAAACTGCCGGTCTGAAACGACCATGGCAACTTTACACTTTGCCCAAAATCGTCATAATGGATACTTCTTCGAGTCTTATGTATGAAGAAGACGTCAGCATTGGTTGTAAAAATGTCGAAATATAGCGCGAAAGTAAATTTGATAACGATTTCAAAGACGAAGATCATATCTTTCGATTATATTATACTCCTGATGAAATATAATGCAATAAATATTACCTCCATATTGAGATAAAATCAGAAATTTGAACATTTTTTCTATACAGAAAAATGGTTTTAAAGATGAATACTGAAATTTTTTTTTAGTGTTTGAAACGAAGTTTTTTTTATCTAATGACTATATCAAAATTTGCATAATTTCCAATAATAATCAATTCAGTTCGTTTTAAAATAAAACATATTTTATTTTAAAAATATTATATGCTGTAGTGCATTGAATAATCAAATTATAATTTCATGACACAACCCATTTAACAAAGTGCATGCTCTAATATAATAATATATTTACTGATCGATTTTTGCCCCAGAAGAACATCCATTATTTTTTCCCAAGGCACACAACCGATCGACGCCATGAAAAATTAAAATCAAACGAACCAAAACACTGCACCGGCCTAACGTCGACCCAGTAATTTCAAAATTTAATTTCCTCCGCCGTTAAAAGCGTCCGTTTCTCCGATTATGCAACTTTGATT
>JAOXNN020000006.1:7483523-7499258 GCA_028571205.2 Hydropsyche betteni
CCTATAACCCATAACCTATAACCCATAACCTATAACCCATAACCTATAACCCATAACCTATAACCCATAACCTATAACCCATAACCTATAAGCCATAACCCATATAAGCCATATAATACATATAAGCCCATAACCTATAACCTATAGCATATTACCTTTAAATTATAACCTATAACCAGGTTCAGCTAGTTTTATATGAGGAGTTTGGCAGAAAATGAAGCTAAGCGTCATTTGTCACTATCGGAGATATTAAGAAAAATAGTTTATTAAGAAAAATGTTTTTTCCTATGAGGGGCTCGGCAGTAAATAGTACTAAGCGACATTTGTCACTTTACGGGATATTAAGAAAGACAGTTTACATGCATTTAGATGCAAATATAACTAGGAGTAACCCGACATAGCACTGTTATCTTTCGAGAGAATGTGGAATTATTTATTAATTTTTGTAGTAACAGTACTTATTTTTGTAGTAAATAAAAGAAACTCAATTTTGTAATTTTGGCGCTTAGCCTTATTTTCTGCCGAACTCCTCATATAATATTATATTATATTAAATATTTATTTATAATATCAAAACGGCAACAACTCAAGATCAACATAAAATTATCAACAAGAACTCAAATCGACTTACAATAAAAAAACCCAATACACACATCAACCTCGACATCCCCGAAATTCAACTTCAAACGCGAACGTTCTATTTCCATCACACACACACACCCTCTCGGCGGGCAAAAATACAACGGCTTCGAGGAAAGTAGACGCTTAATTTCACCCCCGAGGACTCGGGGGTTGATTCACGAGGCAAGAAGGACCACCGGGTATCCAATCAGTGCTGCGCCACTCGCGACCCGCGCCAAATTTATTGCAAAGCACCGACGAAGAGTGCAAAAGTGGAGGCCGCGGTGGGCCCAGACGTGTAAATTACGCTGTTGTAATCCGACGGAAGATGTTGTGTTGTGTGTGGGCTTTTGCGGGTCAATTAGTCTGCTTTTTAATAATGTTTCCGATAGGATTGTGAAAATTTGAGTATAAGTGCGAGTGTTGGGTTTTTGATGAAATTTTTCGACTTTTTCTTATTGGAATGATATATCGGTTTTTTGAAATTTAATTTGATATGAAATCAATCGCTTTTGATATTTTCATTGTTGAAAAATTAAAGATGCTTCAAACTTCGTATTGTTTTGAAAAATTTTGGCAAGAATTATTGTAAATTTTAATTTAAGGTTTTATTGTATATATCAACATATTACCCGTGTTTAACAAATAACGAAAGTATTATTATTAAAAATTCATGATGCATCAAAAATTCACGAATCAACTACAAAGTCGCTTCCAAACATTACCACAGTGACCGAAAACGAAACACACATTATATTGTAAATTAACAATGAACCTTAATTAAGACTTTTATTCGACCAACCTCGATTTTTTTAATATCAAACACCCAATTCAATTTATTATTACAATAATTTTCTTTTTTTTTATATATTCAATATTCACATCTTCAAACTTCATTAATTTATAATAAAATGATTTCTAAAATATCTATGATTCGATTCAAATACTATATTTTACTCATATTTCAATAAAATATCATATACACAAAAAACGGATATGAGTCTAAATACGATGCACGTGTCAACAACCCGACATTCACGTACAAAACTATTAAAAGAAAATTCTTAATGCACACATTAAATATAAACAGAAACTGACATTATATAACACAACGTCATCGGGTGGGGTTAATCTAACCCACCAGAGTCAACAATCACCGCATTCTTCAACACCACAACACAACGATTAATATAACAAACGCAACGGTGGCTACACAATATAATATTTCAGCGAAACCCCCCCCATAGCCTACGGCGCGAACTCTATTGAATTTCGATAATTATTTAGGCGTCCAAATAGGCAGATAAGACGCCAATATTGTCGCGCTAGCTGCGCACCTCCGATAAACTTAATTTACATCGGAAAACAGACAGTCTCGCTAAATCACCGAAAATGCAAATACGGGCCACCCCCGAGTTCGCCAAACGTAGTTGTGTTTGGTTAAGGCGTGATGCACATCGAGTCTCGTCAGCCCTTTCTCAGCTTCGGAATATGGCTGGGGGAGATCGGGGTGATTTCATGGTGTTTTTTTGAGTCAGGGTTTTCATGAGCGAGGTTTTTCGAAAGTGTTAAGTATGTGATTAGTCGAATGATGGCTGTTTTTTCGTTGCATTCGTTTGGATGTTGAGAGTTTAATGGGAATTGTGGAAAAGGGTTTTTTCGATATCGCTTTATGTTAGGGTGTTTAAGTTTATTCAAATTGAATATGTAAAGTATTTTTGATAAAATGGTATCAGAAAAACTTTATGCAATCACATCTATACAACGGTTGATTTACTTTGGTGATCATTGAAAACTGATGCGTTAATAAGTTAAAATTATTGATATTACAGAAAATAACTTTTCGATACCATCAAATGATTTTATAAAATAAATAGAAATTTTTTTCTAAAAACTGAATACTAAAAAACTAAATCGATAAGAAAATATAATATACATGATAGTATTTATTTCTATTTTTTTATTGAATATATAAAAACTATGTAAGTATGTCAAATACATAATTAAAAAATTTATAATTTGTTTCGTTTCTGATATAGTAAATCCCACTCCCTTTCGAAATATGGGATATGCCAGAGATTTAGTTCTATGATGATATATTGGTAAAATAAATAAGTGAGTTTGAAATAGTAAAATCCAAATCTTGGTAGAACTTTGGGTTTCTCTCATACATTCTAATCTATATCTGGAGGGTTAGATTTTAATTTCGATAAAACGTCTTTTAGGTAAAACAGATATTTGATGTGGTGAAAATTTCGAATAAAGTTTTCCTCGTGGAATATCGACAAATTTTCATTACAATTGAGTGTTTTACTTTTGACATTTACTGAAAAGAAAATATTTAATCAAAATTTTCGCCGAAAAAATATCATGAATCCTCATCTGAAAATATAATATTAAGCAAATAATAAGTAATTTGTTTGTAAAAAGTACAATATGTTCTTTTTATTACAGTACCACATTTGTTCCAATCTTTTATGAAAACAAATATTTATCAAGCTGAAGTAAAATATTTATTATGCAAAAGAATTTAATAATGAAAATTTTCATGGATTCTAAAATAAATATTATATTAATATTTCATCAGAATATTTATAGTTCATGATTTGGTCTATAGATGTCACTATAATAATAGTTAACGAACAAAAAAAATAAAATCGATCAATATTTTTCTAACAATTTTAAAATATTGAGAATATTATTACAATTAAATAAAATGATTATTTAATACTACTTTGGAATTTGTTTTCGTAAAATAAATACTAATATGATTGATGACATTCATCCTTTTGATAGACATCTATGCAAAGATGCAAACATTTTCTATATTAAACCAAAAATAATCAATAATTAAAAACCCAAAAAAGAAACCCGCAGCAAAAATCTTCAGCTTTTCTTTTCTTAGAATCGAATTTTCTAACTGCTTCTTTTCTCCTTTGGTTATACGTGTTTTTTTCGTTCTTTATCCCTCGAGGGCTCATTTTTGCATTAGAACAACGAAACTTTTATTGCAGTATGTAGTGGCCTGAAATTGCTTCCGAAGAAAGTTTCGGTCCGATATCGTCGCCGAGAAACAAATCACCGAAATGAGGAAAAATAAACGGGTCGAAAAAACATGTGCCGCCGATGGAGAGGAAGCAAAGAGAGAGATGTAATCGGAAAAACTAACAACATTGCTTAGCGTGCGCGCGGAAAATCGCTTTTCCGCCGCGATATTATTATATTGGAACGTCAACTTTTCCCCCTATCGTTTACGTTTTATTTTTTTTATTTAACAACGTTCGACGAGCTCACGTTTTATTATGTGTGGTCAATGAACTTATGGCTTGTATGCGTATGACAGTTTGCTCGCCCTTGGCGTGCTTCGTAAATATCTACCGACCCGTAAATAACCCAGCCAAAAAGGATCGAATATTTCCGATGCGGATCATCTTTTTGTCGGACCCGAGTTAACAGACCTTGCAAAATTGATGATCGAATAATCGCTGAATCAGTGAAGGACCGAACTATTACATTTCCCTGGAAAATTTCGTTTGACCAAATGCTTTATAATCCATCAATGGGTAATTTTTTGATACTTTTGTATAACCGATTTCGATTTAGGATGATGATAAATTCTTTTTTTATATTTTTCCGCATTGAATACAGAATATGTTCATTACAAAAACTCCGCTTGAAAAAAGTTCATCGTGTTATATATTTTTGACCAATAATAGGAGAATACACAACACGAAAATCAATTCAAATAGAAAAAAAGCACGAATCGACAACAAACAGTCATATAACATATTATTCCCATACATACGATTTTCGATTAAACGCCGTAACCCTCATAAATCGATCAACCCATTTAGGGTCATATTTACACACTACATCATCGATGATATACGACTAGGTCGAAAGTCACGTACCCTTCAACCCCATAGAGAAAACGGGGTTAATTCAAAACCAAGAAATGTCTAAGCGAATCGGTACATTGGCAACACGAAGGCACCCATTGAACTGTTTATTCGGTTTTTATACTCGATAAGAGTTATAAGTTTGTATAGTGGATTTTGTATTATGTCGGTTCTTAAGCGTGTAGAATTTTTTTTTTCGAATGGTGTCATTCGATATTTACGCATCTGGGTCAGTTTATGTAACGCTTCCTTTTTTTCATATGTTAATTTTCAATCTTGGAATGTGTTAATAAATTATTTTTAATGTAGCATAATTATATAATAGATTAGATAAATTACTTTTGGGTTTCGAAAGTTTTTTTAAGCAAATATAATAAATTAACGTAACATGAACTTGGTAAACAATAATTTAATTTTATTATCCAATGAAAAATTTTCATTTCAAACATATTTTTCTTATAACAAGCACGTTGACATTTCAACTAATATTTATGCTTACCGATATATATCAAACAAGATACAATCTAAAATCACTATTAGCCACAAACTTCAACCTCGACCAAACCTTACACCCGAAAAAAACAACATGTTCCTTTTGAAACCTTTCACGAGTTCAGTGGTTAAAAGGGACAGACCTTAAACAACTTATCTATCCATCCTCGTGATCAGCGTGGGAGAAACGGACGTTCCTCGAAGATCGGTTCCAAGATAAACAGTCGTAGGATGACAGTTCCGGAACGGTTAAATGCCCTCTCGTTGCGTACACAGGTCTCTAATGGAAAAGCTTCGGCTTGGCAAACATCAATGCTAGATTCTGTCCCGTCTATGGGGTGTATGGGGAAAGTGGAGATTCGTTTTTGTTTCTGTGCTTCGATTGAGGTTCTCTGGTGTGCATGGTTTATTGTGGAGTTCGGTTTTGGATTTGGCCCAAGCGAAAGTCGGCCGTTTATTATAAAGATGTAATGATTTCTTGTAATCTCGTTTATTTTCGGTGTTTGATAGCAGGCTATTCGGGTCGGTGGTCAATGACTTGTATTGATTTTTTTTATTGTTAATTTAATTTGTTTTTATCTGTAAATTATTTCGTTATTTTTGTATAACATATATCGTAATATAATATTATACATACTGTGCAATTTTTGTCTTCCTCAATATTTAATAAATTCTTTAAAGAATTATTACTCATTAATTTCTTATAAACATATAAAAATAACTAAAAACGAAATCGTTCTCCATCAAATTTGTTATCATGATATAAATTAGTTTATCATTATATTATATATTCGGATGAATTGAAGCGATAGTATTTCACTCTCAGACATGTATTATTGCTATTTCAAACTTGAATAGTAATTCTACATTTCACTATCCTCAACGCAACTCCGCATAATTGTATTATTCTATTAATACTGTGTTCAAATTTAACGCACCGAAACGTACATTATAAACAAACACGAAATCTTACATAACGACCGAACACGTCCACCGATTCGTGCACAAATCCGACTTACCAAAAAGCGAAAACGTCTATTCGCCCGACACGATTCCGAATGCACTTTTTCCGCTTCCGAACCGCCAATTCACCGCAGAAGTTGACCCAGCAGAAAGGGCGTGGCCCTTCAGTCAAACACGAAACCATTCATCGACAGATACGCGGAATGATTAATAACACTCTGCGAAGAAGGCGGCAAACCGGCTCGATCCTTCGCCAACGTATAGCAGAGTTGCTATAGCCCTTTTCCGGCTATATAAATTACCGGCCTTGCAGGAAATTAATCATCTCTGTTGTCGATGACCAGTAAGTAATCGGCCCCCGGGGCTCGATCTGGGAACACCGAGAAGAGCAATTAGAAACTGGGATAAAAGTGTCCCAGAACTTGGATTGTTTGCTCGAAGACCGATATTGGTCAACTTTGGCGACGCGTTTAATTGAACTTTTCAAAGCGGGATGCGATTCGTTCGAGGGACTGTTTGCTCTCGAAGAATGCAACCGTTTTCAGATGCAATATAATTTTTTTTTTTAAATTGTATAAAAATTGAGTTTTCATTCATTTTACGTAGACTCGAACTAGATTTGATTGGTTCTTGAATCGTATTGTATTGTGTGTTCGTGTATATTAACCTCCGTTTTTGTCAATAAAGAGAGCCTTATGGAAAACGTGTTTCGTCGACACTCCTTAGAACGTTTGTTTGAAATATTTCGGCAATTATCATAAATCATTTTATATGACGTGCCAAAATGCGGTGTTGTGGGTACTGTAAAAGTATGAAATTCGCTCTTCATAATGATTTATTTTGGTACGTTTTAAATTTTCTTTTGTTGTCATTTTATCACAAGAATACATTATGTTTAAATTATTAATAAAGCATTATTTTCGACATTGGAAAGTCGATCTCGATAAAAATAAATTTCAGTACATGCATATTTTTAATACAACATACAACAATTACACCCATATAAAATTTTTCAATCAAACGAGCAATAAAATATTTCACACAACATTAAAAAAAATTCATTCTTTCAAACACCAACCACTAACGCAAACAAAATCAACCCCGCACTTTCACATCATAGACCATTTATCCAAAAATTTGATTTATACAGTTCATATTTTCCCACATCTTCACACCTACACGCGCCTTTGTAAACACACGCCGGCGGTTCACCCGCGCGAAACCGAAAATAGAACCGAATTTGAATTTCGGCTCTGGCCGCAAAATAGCGCGCTTGGAGATAGATCTAGGCGCAAGGTCGGCCACCGTTTCGTTTCGGCCAACGGAAAAGAGCGGGACGAATGTACATTTCGCAGGGACCGATCGAGCCTGAGCGGACGCCGAATATAGCGATTCCTGTCCGCCAGTGCTAAGTAACTATTTCTAGCGACGACGTTGTGGTGTATTTAAAAACTCGATGCAAAGTATAGGTTGGGTGGAAAATCGGTGTTTGATGTTGGGTGGGATTTTTCGTATTCGAAAAAAAAGTGTGGAAGTGTCATCATGGGCAGTGTATACAGTTACGTGTTGCCTAATGCGAGTACAGTAAACCTCTTTGTAACGTCCCCCTCTTATATCGTTCAAATGCATTCAAATTCAATTTTTTTCAAATGCATTTGAAACAAGGTGTTAACACGTAAAAATTTCCAAAAAAAAATTTAAATTGAAAAAACTTAACCCCATATAACGTGGAATCTATATTGAGGTTATAGGGGGCTTACTTTGGTGATTTGTAAATAGGCGTCGTCTAAGAGTCGTAGAAGAGTTCAAAATTAACTTCAGGAATTTATTAAAATCTATTGCTATAATAATTAATTAAATATTTCATTAAAGTTTAAAATGTTAAATTTGAAGTATAAAAGGTTGAATGTGAAATGTGAAATCTATAAGATTTTACTGATAACACTGAAGGTTAATTTTTGCCAAATTTTCAGTAATGCTTATAATTAATTCCCTTACTGAAATAAAAATAGATTAGACTTTTTCGATATCTTTAAAAATTTAAGTTTTTTTTTTATTTTTCTTAATGAAAAAGAGAAAATAGCTTTTGAAATATTGAAAAAAAATAATTATTGTCTGAGTTAATAAATAATTTTATCTGCTAATCACTCAAAGCTTCATTTAAAATTAATGATTAATAGAACAATTATATGAAACGAAATTTATTATTAATATTTAAAAAAAAAATTATCTTATTAACAATGATTCAAATATTATATTTATAGGGAAATTATGTAAAACTTTCAAAACATTTTAATCGAACAAGTCTTGGAAATTTCATTGCTCTATTCAATTGAGGTCTGAATACGTAAATATTTTCAATATTTAATTTTAAAGAAATCATAAATGATCAAATTTTCATGTCAATGTAATTTGAAGCAAAAAATTTCGGTTAAATGAATATAAACCGAATTCAACAGGTACCCGTTTCTTACTCAAACACAGTCCCGACCCATTTGAATATATAAGCTCATTTTAGGAAATTATCAAAATTCCGTGTTGGAAAAACGGACTCTCGAAATCAGTAGGCTATATATCTAACATCGGTATTGTATGAAATAACAAAATATGGAATATTGCATAAATTGGTAATTATAAAATATAATATATCAAATAGATATTAGGATTTTAAGGATATATTTAATTAGTGATTTGACATTTTCATATTAATTATCGATGAAATATCATTCCAATATTCTTAAAATCCATCATTTTAATTGCTAATGAAACATTCTATGATTCAATTATTATTTTCAATAATTTGAAAACTTAAAAATTTTTTTTTCATTGACAATCCCTGAAATATGAAGGAAAATATATTTAGTCAAAAATAACAGTCATTAAAAAATATACATAAACTTTTCATGACACACACGCGTACACTAAAACTTCGCAAACGGAATACGCAAATTTACGACATTCTATCAATCTTTTCTTACGCCGAATTTAAATTTCAAAAAAATGTTAATATCGCAAAACCGCAGATCTTTCAATACGTCACATCCCGCCAAGGATAAAACAAACTTTCCGGACAAACCATAAGCACACAATTTCATCTCGGGTTTAATATTTAACAAATCCAATCAGACCGACATCCCGACCACACTGTGCACGCATAAAATATTCCCGGACCAGAACAAAAAGACAGAAGACAACATTCAGAAAGTGGGCCAGCGGCTTTTTTTCATCGCTCGAATTTCGCCGGCCGAAACCTCCGTGTGTTCCCACGAGCCCTCAACACCGCAGTGCCTTTACATACGGCTAGCAATTTGCATGCTTAATACATTAATATATCAACTTTTCGTGCTTTTATTTATTTATATGACCCTGCGAAACCTCAACGTCGAATGTTTGCTTTACGGAAGGAAAGGAACTGCAAAAGGTTGGCGAAATTGCTGCAATTTCGCGAAATGGCACGTTCGGGCGCTGAAAATACAAAGCGTGCCTCGGTGTTGATTTGTTGAAAAAATCCAATTACTTAGTTTTTATTTGTTTGGCATTTCTCGTGTGAAAGCTGTTTTGAAAGTTGGTCAGTACAATATGTGGGAAATTGTGTTTTCATTGCTGGATTGGTCGTTAATTGTGATTATATCGGAAATTTGATATGAATTCAATTGGAGGGAAAATTAATTTATTCAATTTTTTTTTTAATAGGCAAATTTGATAATTATTTTTGCAAATCGTGTCTAATTCGCCAATACCAAACTTTTGAAACGTTAATGTGGTAGAATCTATGAAAAGAGAACTGTAAAACATTTCAACGAAATAGCAAATCACAAAAATATTTACAGATGCATAAATGATTAAAATTACAAAAATCTCCCATATTTTTCTGATAAATAATACGTGAACACTCCGCGTTCGAAAATTACGAATCTGTATAAAACTATTTTCAAAAAATGCCTGACATAAATAACATTTCAAAAATAAAAAAATAAACACCTATAATATTTGACAAACCTGTCACACCTTCGCTTACAAATTCATACGATTTCGCAACAGCAGAAGCGGCGAAAGATCCCTTTACACACACAACGTCATAACACTTTCCAACACTGACGATTTTCCGGTATCGAAAGTCGAAGAAAATTCAGACCCACATAAAAGTGTAATTCCGTATCGACATCCCGTCAACTTCGTTTCGCCGTCGAAATCTCTAATTGCCGTCAATATTTTTCCAAGCGCAAAGTCGAGACGCGCATCGCGTCGTTTTTCCCGATTTTTCCTACTTTCCGCGATTTTCCCAGCCTTTCCGGCTTGTTGAAGGATGGGGTTCTCATGAATTTTGAATCGGAGGACCAGAAAAGGTGAACTTGCTTTCGCTGGAAATATTGAGAGCGTCCCCAGGAACACGACGCGAATAACGCGAGGAATAAATTTCGAGAAACGACTGTGTGAATATTTCACAGTTTTCCGCGATTAAAAATTCACTAAAGCGAACTTTGAAATTCGCTATGAAGCAAATCACGATCCGCTCTTTCTTGGAAAACAAAGGTGTGGCGTTTTTTTTGATGGATTTTTCCAATCAAGTATGCTGCTATAGTACAGCTTTTTTTGTACTTCACTTTATTTATTCTTGTCCCAAAAAAAATTTTGTATAAACGAAAATTAATGTATTTTTAATAATTAAGCTCCAACCATTAAAATATTCAACGCACAAAAGAATATTTAAGAAGATTAAAACCTTTTTCGGTGATCGTTTTATTGCTGGTTGTAACAACGTATTTTTTCGCAAGAAAAAATACGAGAAACGTTAATTAAGTTTATGAAAAGGTTTTCAAAGAAGAATCTATTATTCACGCGAAAAATAAAGTCGAGTCATTAACAAGCAAATTTCAATTAATTTGATGAAAATATTTCTCTTCTTGAAAAACACATTAAAACATACCTTTCATCGTTAGTACGTATATTCAAGAAATTAATATTAACTTGACCGTTCACAACACACACTTTTGTACCGATCTTAGACTTTCAAGCATTTCACTTCACAAAAACATGTTATTTTACATTAAAATAAATATAACTTTTCGCTAAAATTATGTAGATGGAATTACGCAGTTGGCTCGACAACAACGCATTTTTTTCACAAACTACAATTGCACAATAACACGATTTATCTCACCCAGACCAAAATTAACCAAATGCATCTGAGGAATGGTTAACGATGGTAATCAAGCCACAGTAATTACGCACCCCATTAGCAGTCGCTGACATACCATGATGTATTTGCAAGGGGATATAGCAAGAATATCTCGAGGACATTTCTATGTGCAATTTCACGGATCGAAAGCTAACAAGGATCTTACTGAAGCACTGAGTTCTCTCTTATGCTGCCATTTTTCGTATATACATTTTAAGTGTGTTGTTTACTGTGAGGATGTGAAAAAGCTTAACACCTTCCTTAACAAGCCTCCATCTCTTGTCAATCAGGTTGTTTTCGTCGCAAATAGCTCTATTAAAAAAGATTTTTTTTCTCCTATCGTTCTATTATATGTTGCAAGTTGCTACTGAATAAAAAGATAAATCTATCACTTTTATTAGAAATACAATAATGGTTAGAAATAATCAATCGACATTTATTTTTAACTTCAATTATTCATATTTTATCAACTGATTTAAATTGAAATCTTAACTGACATATTTTAGTGACAACTTTTTTCAATATTTTTATGACTCCTTGACTATTTTTCTCCAGTCTATTTTTGGTCTTCTTAATATATTATAATATAATAATCCCCGCTTCATCGAAATATTCGTTCATTTATTTCCAATCTTATCAATTAATTCCATATCATTATTGAACACAAATACATTTACAGGGAAATAAATTTCTTTGAGTACGATTTCCGATAATTAATAAACATTTCTGAACAAACATGGCTCTGACATTAGTATAAAATTATTCATGAGGGTCTGAGGATATTATCGAAGCACAACTTATGAATATTTATCAAACTAATCACAAGATATGTATATACTAACTACGGTTGTCCAATGCAGGACGTATCAAACAGACGGTTAAACATGCTAATTGATTTCTAAGATATGTATAATATCATTCCACTATAATAAAATTTATCAATGATTCCTTTGATCATTTCTTAAATCAAATAATTGAAAACTTCAAATCATTTGAACACATCCATACATATTTTAAATAATTCACAATTTATAAATCTTATCAATTTTATACATCATACTGTATTTATAATGTTAAAGGATTGAAAGAAAGACTTCATCCAGATGTAAAGATGATGAACGACTGTGCACGATAAATGTTCTGATTACGTTCACTGACATAAATTCAACTGCAAATAATTGAAATACAAAAATAACCACAACTATGACTATTTATCGAGTTACACCATGAATTATCAACTAATGGTCTTTCAATAGGGACGTCGAAATTTTTTTAGGTTATAGCAGCCATGTTGTTAAAGTGACATCTGTCAAATTTACTGTCGATTGTTTAGTAGTGTACGAAAAATCACCACGGAAGGTTATAGCGTTGAACAACGCGTGCAAATCAACAAATTTTACTGTACATTTTAAAATCGAGCATCCTTATTGAAAGACCCCTTACAATATAATACAAGACCATTGATTCAACGAAATCAACCATGACACTGAGAATATACGAAGCGACAAATTGCATCTACCGATCGATCGAATCGTCACGCAAGCTAATCACCAAACAATTTCTCGTTAACGACTCTAAGATTAATTACATGCTTGATATCGGCTAAGGCCGTTCCAGACAATTTCACCATTAACTGAAACGTCGTCGAAATACACATCAGAATGCAACCGATGGTGCATTAGTTGGTTCGAAATCGAACATATTGGATCCAGTGCTTACGTGCTGATGATTGTTCGTGAGATACGTCTTCGGAGACCACTGGGGAAAAGTGGTTGTAAATGTCTAAGGAATTAGTACATTGTAATTTATGGGTAGATAAACCGGAGTGTGTACAATGTCGGTCTTTGTGTGTGCACCTTGGAAAGCTGTAGTTTGCAATCGTTTTGATATGATTTTATGCGGTGTGTTAATACGATACCCATAGTTTGCTTGGTGTTTAAGTTTTAACTGTGATGATGTACGTTGTTATTTGTCAAAATACGTATATTAAATACTGATATATATTTATTCTTTTATCATAAATTTTTATTTGAATTTAAGGCCTTTAAATATTATATTTTCAAATTTTAGTTGTAATTAAACATCTTTTTTCAATTTGTAAAAAGGTCTTATTGTAAGAGTTTTACTAGAAATTTAATTTAATTTATATAATATAACAGAAATTTCAAATATTTACTCTTACACAAAATTATTTGATGGTACGATACAATTTTTTCAATTGGCCACAAAAAAATAGATTTTACCATTTTTTCACATTATCGTTCATTTATATGTGGAAAATAAATAGTGTGAAAAATGTTGGGAAAGTTTTCCAATATAAATGAAGTTCTTCGGCTGGTTCGGTTCGTAAAAATTCGCCATTGTGCCAATAATATAATATATATTGTGTAGTAAATCTTTATATTATGTGAGTTCGAATATTGCAAAGTCTTTTCTACGGAAATCCTCGTTTTGCCGCCGAGAATGTGACAAAAGAACGAAAACTGACCGAATTGCGTTGGCCAGCAGAAGCGAGCAGTTAAGTTTTCACAAACTTTTGCCAAAATTTTACTACTTTGTTTGACTCAGACATACGTTTCTGATATTTAAAGTGTTTAAAATAATAATAAACATGCCCTGAATAGAAATATTCCGTATGCATTCCAATATAATACAAAATTTTCTAAAAACAATCATTCCCATAAAATAAATTTTTCAACTTTTTATGTACATGACATCTTACTATTAGTGCAAATTAAGAATTTTCACTGCCAAATTGTGGCCCGTAAAAGCAATACCATAAAAGGGTTAAAAATCTAATAACAAAGCAACGAAAAAAATGGAACGACTAAAAGCAAACGGTCACCGAAGAAAATGTCTTGAAAACTCGCCAAATACAACAGTTGGATTTTACACTCGACATCGAAACGCACACGTAAACACATGCAAAATTCCAGTTTTTTTTAATTTAAAATACCATAAATGAAAAACACATTTAAAATAGATCCAAATTAAAAATACAATTCATCAATTTGAAAATATTTCATTATTAAAAATCGAACAAGACACAAAATGTGAATTAATAAATATACTTTTTTTAAAATTTAATTTAATAAAAAAACTAATCTACTAATAAATAAAATTTAAAATCATAATTTAAACGAAAAAAAATCAACTATACATTTTTATTGTATTTAAAAAGCATAATAAATAGCGGCGCGTCACTTGACCATTTCTCTGTTGAATAATTCAGTTAGCGGCCGCAATCCATTTGAACCCTTTTTGTTCGAAATTTTGCAGCGAAATTCGCACACGCTTTTGGGGGTCGAAACTTTACAATTATCACGTGTAGCACACGTGGCAAGGAAACGGGTATTGTACATTTAATACGTTTCGTTGTGGTAAATGCCCGCGGCTTAACCGTCCATACGACGAGCGGATAAACCTACTATTAAGCCCGCTATGCCAAGGTGGTTCAATGTGAAGCAAACGAGCCGTGAATGTTTTCCAGTGTGTAATAAATAAATTTTGTGGGGTTTTATCTTAAAAAAAACGAAATTAGTTGAGGGATTGTTGAATAATCTATGATAATCATTTTGGTTGTGTTTGATCATGTAATAACTTACGAAAATGTTTTCATTTGAAACTTTATTCTATTCAGATCTTCATTATGTTTTTTTTATACAAAATAATTCTATTATCTTAATTTTATTATAAAATATGATATTTTGAGATTTCAAAACAAGGGTAATTAAGCTTATGATTTAAAATATAACATCCTTGTACAGCAATAGCTCCCGACAATCATTTACGACTAAAAAATCGCGGAACTGGAACACGACTCATAAATTTTCTTGTCGTCAGAGCACTAACGAGCGAGCTAGATTAAATATTTTATTCCAATAAAACATTTGAATTTACAGCTGTTTCGTTCGCGGTGCGAAGAAACGCATCACAACGATTAATCTACTGTGCAATTTTATGAAAGAAAATGCGAAAAAATGTGTTGCAACACAAAAGCTGTGGGCCGTTATTGTTTTGGCAATGTGCTGGAATATCGTAAAATTCAAAATTGTGAAACACTTGACGCAATTCCTACAGATAATGATGTTGACTTTTGCGATTCTGCCAAATTCAAAATTATTATGTTTTGCTTGGAAATGTTAAGCATGGTCAAAACATAAATGCTTCACGTTTGACATATATTTATTTAACCATCGTTAAAAATGAAATCCAATACATACTCCAAATTACTGATATCTACCTACAAATTTTCAATGAAAAATACATCCGCCAGCGTTTTCGTGACAATACGCATTCTAATTATAAACAAAATAAACAGATTACATAGGAGGGACTCGGCAGTAAATACAAAAATTAATACTTTTACTACATAAATTAATAAAAAATTTCGGATTCTCTCAAAAAATGACAGTACTATGTCGGATTACTTCTATTTTTATTTGCATCTAAATGCATTTAAATTGTCTTAATATCCCCCAGAGTGACGAATTTTGCTTAAGGTTAGTTCGCACTACGCTAGTAATTTAGTAAAGTAGCGTGTAATTTAGTGGCTAAACTACTCGCTACTGCACAGAAATC
>JAOXNN020000006.1:7499358-7536163 GCA_028571205.2 Hydropsyche betteni
TGCGGTTCGCACACATTTAGCCACTAAATTACTCGCTACTCTCCTAAATTACTAGCGTAGTGCGAACTAGCCTTTAGTACTATTTATTGCTAAGCCTCTCATAATAATAAAAAAAATCCAATTTAAGAAACTTCACGCATAAACTCGCGACTTTCTCGTCCATACATCCATCTCGCGGCATTCAATTTTAACGCGCACGATCCGAAACAATCTCAAAAAACAAAAACGCCCACGCCCCCAAAACTCATACACACCACGCCAACGACAAAACCGACAAACGATGAATGAAACGAGCCGAAAGCGAAATCGATCGGCCGGCGGCCAGAACTTGGCCGGTCGGGAAAGCGCCTCTTCGCGCGGTTTCGCCGCGATTCGAACCGGCCTCAATACCGGCGAAGCCCGCAGACTCAGACGCTCATAAACCGTCGTCTGGCTGGCGTTCGAAGCAGTTGAGCTGGGTCCAAGATTGCCGGACGGCACACGGCCCTAAGCCGCATTCCGCGGAAACCGGATACGACGACGCCTATGGACGCGGACGCCGCGACGCCCATTCAAATGACAGATGTTCCGAAACTTTTGCGTGTGATCGTTGGTTTTGTTGCGGTTTTTTGGATTTTGTATGAGTGATGGAAGGTTGTTTGTTTGAATCCGGGAAATTGTCATAGTTGGAATCTTATCGTTGGGGACCTCGAGGGTTGTTTTTGAAATGTCTGGTGGAGATTTTCAATTTTGCTCTACTCTTGCTGATTCCGTGTGATTTTCGATCAATGTTTTTAATCGTGGCCATTCGTCGTTTTCTTTCAATCTTCCTAGCACCCTCCTCGAAGCAATTTTTGAAATTTGTCTTAATATTTTCGCAATCAGCGTCAATAAGAAATTCAAGTTCTAAGATTGATTATATATAATAATATATATCCTGTAGTATTAGAATTAAAAACAATCTTTTACTTTCAAAATGGCTGAATTTTAATTATATCCCATTTTTCTTAGTTTTAAGCGTGGTATTATTCACTCACCATCATTATGTTATATAATACGCTAGATGAAGACCTTTCAGATTTTTTCTACGCTTTTTAATCATGAACAATCTTCATTCGATGTACTTCACTTTTTTTTATCCATCTATCATTAATTTAATCAACTTTTTTGTATAATTTTTAAATACCATTCCAATTTTTCACTTATCTATCCTTCATCCAAACATCTTTCCATGTAAATGGGTTGAAATTGAATGAACATCTCTATTGAGTAGATCATATAAATAAATTAGAATTTCTCTAGAATAATGAAGGCCCATGACGTGTGTTTTATCGAAGCCTAAGCCACGTAGAACCAATGGCCTCGCCTTGTCTGTCAAACTGGTGGTCATTGCGATCGCAAAAGTGGTCAGCGAGGGCACAGTTTCCTCAGTCTTTACCTCGTTGCCCTCGGATGGTTATTGCGATTTGTTTTGCGGAGAGTCAGCGAGTTCAAAGTCTAGCTCATAAACTTGCATAACGTTGGTCTAAGAGCCTCCTTCGTTGGCATGGGTGGATTGGTTCTTATAATACACTAGTAAATAGACCCGATGTTAATAACATCAGCTGTGAATTTGTTAAGAAACGGAAAATGATAAAATGTCTGGACTCGAAATGTGTACCCGATTTGAATATTTAATATTTAATTAATAAAATCAAATAGTTCATTCGTTATTTGTTTGTGACATACATTTATAGGCAAAGACAGAGGCAGTAGGTCATAAGCATCATATTATAGACATTAACTGTATACGCATAAAGACCATATTATAATATCTGTATCTTTTAAGTCGCGAGCGTCATTCGAACAGACCCACAGAAATCCGTGATTATATATAGGGGATGTCCCTTATCGATACAAGGTTAGCTCTTGGATAAGATATATAGCCTAGACCCGCAATATTTGATGGGGAAACCTTGTCCTGCAGTGGACACGCAACGGGTCGACAATGATGACGATAAGTATAACTTTATTAATTTTTACTTATGTTCATAAGTCACACGATTCATTTACAATATATTCTTAAAACAAATCGACAAACCATAAATAACATAGCTTCTTACATAAAAAATCAGATATTAATAAAATACAATCATAAAATCGATCAACACAAAAAAGGTTATCAACACCCGCAACACAAGACCACACTCTGACGTAGCGATATTCCATCGCCCGGCTAAAAAGAGGGGACCGCAACTAAAAATATCCGAAAATTAAACGCACGAACAACGAAAGCGTAACCCCGCCAACTCGATAATCGCAATACGTAAACATCGCGTCGGCGTCGACTGCTGAAAAAACGACTCCGCCTCGCGAATCCACCGAGATTCGCATTGCGACGACCAATTTGCAACACCTGCGTGTCGCGTAATAGGCCGTGTTCCCGTCGGAATGGGTTATGGCCGTGGATGTGGGTGTTTGTGCGATGTTCCCGATTCGGGAACGGATTAGCGCGTGACGTTTCCCAAATATTTGCGGACGTCTCGAAGACGCGCGGTTTGCGAAATTGTGAGCCGGCGCGGTTGCGTAAATGTGTATTTGAATTGACATGGGAGTGTTTTGGAATTAATTAAAAATGAGTTTTTATTTTGTATAAAAATATTATTTTTTTATATTCGGCATGAAATCCGGTATGAATGATTGTTGTTAAATAAAATTATAACTTCGTTTTATATATATTATGTATAGAACTGGGGATTCTGAAATTATTTTCATCTGTCATTACTTACGTTACAGAAATATAAAAGTCATTAGAATGAGAAGAAATACTGTTTTTTACAAGTCGATATAAAAACTTAAAAAAAAAACTAAGAACTTGATCAACCAATCCGATCTATGATAATATTTATAAATATAATATTATGACTTTTTTAAGCTCATCGATGTTTATTAGATCAGTTTTGCTATCGTTTGTAAATGATAGCAATTTTTTTTTTTTTTTTTCGGAAAACAGGTACCAAAATAATAAAATCCCCATCTAAAATCATTTTTTTCTTAATATTATTGGTTGCCGATGAGAAAATAGCTCATTGGAAACTGAATGTTGAAATTGTTTCTGACTAAAAGATTTCAATCCAATACAGCCATTTCATACCGCATCATATGTCGATTACCATCGACGATCACTAGAAAGTGATTAATTCAAAATGGTTAAGTCATTTACCGCAAAATCAATATATTCAACGCATCCTAAACAACCTTCGATCTCAACCGCAGCCGACTTGTTATTTTTTTCATATTATTTTCGACATCGTTCATGCCCCATCGCCGCTGCACGGCGTGGTCTTTTTTTGTGAAAATATCAACGTCCTGATGTGAAAAATAACCGAGACGAGCCTTTTTTGCTGGAAGCTCGTTTCCTGCTACATAGCCAGGACCCTTCATTATTCACCTGCTGCTTCGGATCGCGTCAACAAGACCCACACCTCCGACTACAGCCTTCTTTCCTTCCTCCGCAGATTCGAATCTTCCGCTTTTCAGCGGTGTCTGCGGAAAATCGTCTTCCGGAACGTGTCCTTTATTGTTTCGAATATCCGAAATGCGACAAAGCAATACACAATCGGTGGAACGTGCAACTGAAGGATCGCATACAAAATTTTACGTGAAAATGTTTTGTAGAATGCATATTGTCGTTTGGGAAATTTATCACTATGTAGGATGTTTCCTGAATACGTTTACATGTTTAGTATTACATTGTTTTATGGGTTTTGGTAATATTATGGGAGTCGATGTATAAAAATTTTTAGAATCTTCTAAAAATTATTTTCTATTGATAAGCTTAAGCTTTAATCGAATTAATAAGCCACTTCTATCTCCCATGATAACTTAGTTATGTTAGATAGCTAACATGAAAGCATCTTTCATTTTAAAATTTCATAATTAATTAATATTAAATATTCACATCATTTGATCAAAATGAAAAATAATACTTCATCGAATATTTCCATATAAATACATTCCCAGACCTTCTTTAGCGAAAATATTAATGTAGCGACATAAAGGCGTCATCTCTTTTCTGACTAACGCCAACTTTATTTTCCAAAACAAAAACATTTTTCAAATAAAATAAACGTGAAAAAGCATAAATTTGAATACTTCGCCCAAATTAGCTTACATAATACTTTTTATGTCTACATACGGAGCCAAACCATAATGTCTCGGGGCTGGCTTTCGTCGGATGTGCGCTATCAAAATTATTATTAAGCTGATTGCTGTACACGGCTTACGGGCCTCGAACATAATAACTATCGGCAAACTGCGAAGTCAACCCTCGTACTCGTGAATGAGACCCTGTCAACCCTTTGTGTTGTACAAGGATAGTGAAATGTAAACTTCGACGCACACCTCATTACCGTATAGTGCGCATAATGTATTACAAGGATCCCCACAGACAACTCTCCCAAGGAAATTCACAAATTCCGATGATTGCCTTGAAATTTTAACACTACTCAGCGTTTAAGTACGGTATGCTATCTGACGGTCGAAATTCCTGAACTATAATTTGTTAGAATATATTGAACTGCTATATAAGACATGAAAAAAAATACTATTTATGAATCACGTTCAAATGTGAACCATGTTGTAAACGATTTGATTTTGTCAAATGCACCAATTCAATCATTAGCCGAAGTTAAACAACATGATGTGTAATCAATCCGATTTCATTTGAAACCATTTAGCAATGAATGGTTTAAATATTATATTATGCCAAAAAGTATTTTGTAGATTGAATATTATGATGATGAATCGTGCTAATTAGTCTCTGTTTAGTCTCACATTTTATGTAATAGAATTTTTTCTTATTACTTTTATAAAGCAGATCCTTTTAATGTGAGTATTAATTGTGTCTTCTGTAATTTTTTTAACTTAAAAACTAAAATCATTAACTATGAAATTTCAAGCAGTATAAACATTGATATAAATAATATTAAAAAAGCCACTCTTATACTTAAATTTCAAAAAATATTACTGAATTTCCGAAAGTAATATTCAGGGGTTTCACTGTATAACGTGTATAGCTAAATTTAAAGGATATCGCTCGCTTTCAGAAACGAAATAGCACGCCATTATCAATTTATTATAGTGCGTTATATTATTATATTATCGCGTTGTATCGGCTAACGAGAACGGCGTTCCGCCCACGGGCTACCTTTTCATTACGCCACATTAAAAATGTATTTCCATTATGCCGTTTTATAATGTTTGTTTGTATTAAAATACCTCGCTTTTCGTGATGGTACAAGATTCAACGTGCGATGCTAATTTTGTAATTTATACTGGCGCGGGTTTCCCATCATCGCCATATCAATAATTAAAATAAGTGGTTTGTGCGCGATTCGAAACTAGGTCGCGGAAATATTGTCCAACGACGGGTTTTGTAATTTCACAATTTTGTTTTCATTATGCATTCATCACGAGGTATACTTTTGAAAATTCGTATCACTAAAAATACCTTACAAAATTTTCACAATGGTTAAGAAAAATCAGAAGAGAACAAAACTCCACCTACAACTTTGATACAAATCCGAATTACATACATAGTTTATTACCTCTGATCCTCCACCCTGGAAAAACCACTACAACATCAAGGATATAACACTTCTTTCCTGGGTCATTAGAAGCCTTTGCGTTCCCAGAAACCCGGTTACCGATCCGGTGGGATGAGCTCGGGGCATTTTCTCATTGTGCGCGTTTCATTTTCCGTCGTGTGTAAATTGAAAATGAAAAATTCACGTGGAAACTCCCTTCGACGCTACCCGGCTCAAGCCCTCGGGAGGCGTTCACTAAAAAGTGCCTTTTGTTCTTGTTTTTCGGCGGCTTCGTAAGCGAAATGCACCCTTAACGAAACGAAATCCGCATAAATCAGTTAATAAATTAAACGTATATGAAATATCGATAATTTAAAATATAAATTACTTTAAACAACATATGCAATGAATAGTGACTTATTCGTATTTGAACATAGATACAAGAATATTAATCGTGTATTTTTCCGATAATTTAAACGTTTATATATTATTCGAAAAAATATTGTGATATTTTTATCGCTTTTTATTTTTAGAAACATATTTTTGTTTCAAATCAACAAAAAAAAAACAGAACTCGAAACAGAAAACCATCTGGAGTTCGGTCGTTATCGGCCTATTTAGCTGTTACATGATATTATATAAAAAATGGCCATCGAGCGCATCAAAAAACAATCGTTTTTTATTAAAAATAACGAGATCGACTTATTGTTAGACACAACTGTATCCTGGTCTTTTTGCGTTTTCGAAGAGTGCATCGACTTTCCGAGCATGAATTTTTAACGACGCCCCCCCTGTGTGCTATGGGAGTTCGAACGTTTCCTAAATAAGACTTCCAAAGGGCGTTGAATGTATACATAGTCCCAGTTCAACACCTCTTGCAAGTGACAGAAGGATCAAAAGGATACGAAGTCGTACCTGGTTGACTGCGATCGCGTTTAATAATTGAGAATGTCAGATTCCTGCAAACGGATGTTTTCCGTTCCAAAAATTTCTAGAGACAATTTCTTATTTCTAGATCTTCAATTTATGTTTTATATTGAATCGGAATATGGAAAAATTTATATAACGCGCAAATTGATGATAAAAAATATGTGAATATCTAATACGCTTACTGCAAAAAAAATTTCAATATAAAAAAATATAAATTTCGTTCAGAATTTTCGATCAAATAAAAATTAAAACCGTTCTCATAAATTTCCTAACATCATAAATATTAAATGTTTTACGATTGATTTGGATATGTAAGGTTCAAGAATAAATAAAACAAACCAATCCAACGCGACACAAATACATACCTATCATACATATCAGTCGTAAAAAATTGAATGAAAAACTCAAAGTTTCTCTATTTTTCAAATACCTCACAAAATTCTCTCGATCCAATTCCATTTTTTATCTCATGCCCACATACGTACGTTTTTATTTATTCTTTTATTTGAATCAACAACTTTTTGTAACATATTGCGCTACTACGCCATTCCACCAGTCATCGGACTTTTTAATTCGTCCACGCAAACAATGCTCGGGAAGTTTACCCGTTTTCCGCCCACGACTGGTTTTTGTACAATTTTTTTTGTTATATTTTTGTTGCTTTTCGAGGTTTTTCCCGGAAAAAGAGGGTTCCAGAATTTCGCATCGCGTTGAGAAAAAACTAGCGAGTCCCCGTACAGGTAAACAAATTTGAGTGAAATTTATATGGCATCGGTGATTTCGTATACCTACGTTTGATTTACCGACTTGAGCTACAAAAGGTAGGGTTGTACATAAATATCATTTTTATTTGTATTTCAATATATAAACATGTAAATATTTGTAATTGAAATCATAAGATAATCTAGATAGTTCATAAGAAATTATTTCTTATTCAAAAGGTCATAAGTAATAATATAAAATCTAATGAATAAATACATTAATTTGCATTTAAGGAAATTATTTTAGTATGGTATGCATATGTAAATACAATTTTCAATTAAATTATTTCTCGAAAAGTTTATTAATAATTTTCAGTAAATATCGAAGATTAATTGAAATATTTTTTCTATGAAATCTCGAAATCGATATAAATGATATTAAATTAAAAGAAAATGTATGATTTTATTAAAATATATAAAACCAAAAAATGTATATTATACATAATTTCAAACTAGGCCATCGCACGCGAGAGAGGTAACCCTATCTGCGCGAGTCGGTCGCGAAAAAAAGGCAAAACTAGGATTCCGGTCGATGAAAATCCATAAATTTCAGAAAATTTTAGTCCTCGGGGCTATTTCCGAAGGATAACGAAGACAAAAAACCTCCCCGAGCGACAGACAAATAGATGGATAGATAGAGAGTATCGTCGGGCGCGCAAAAATTGGCCCCGAGCAAGGAAATATTTGCGACGCGTCCTCGCCGCGCGATATCGCCGCTCGGGGAGCATTTTCACCTAAAATATTATACACGCGTACATATTTCCTAGCCCTTTGTCATTTTCACGTTATTTTCGGCGACGAGCCCTTCAGGACCCGCCGCCGGCCAAATTGAATTAGCGGATTTTGGCCGCCATTAGCGCGCCGCGGCCATTACGCGCCGGGAGCAATAAGAAAACGCCGAAAAATGTGCTATCGGGGGATTGAATTATGAGCGCTGAAAGTATTGTATGTGGCTTGTGTCGTTTAAAATGCGGATGGTTTTTCGCCCCAGGCTGTAATGTTGCTTATGGAAAATTACCGTGTTTTATTTAAGAGGTGTTTCAGGTGTTTTCGAAATGTATACGGCAGCTCGTCGTCGACAAAAGGCCTCGACAGTTTTCCCAGACGTCATTACCGAAGCTCTCGAGAAGACACTGTAGTATCACCAGTTCATGGACGTCCTGATTCAAAAATGAGTACGGAAGATTTTATTTGTAGATAAAATTACGCGACGTTCATTTTCCATGTATAATATTTGAAATTAAATATTATGAATTCTTGAAAATTATTTTATGAATCAAATAAAGGATTGCGATCTTTTTTTTTTTGAAGTACATGCAGAAATATTCTAAAGAAAAGAAAATATCTGAATAGTGTCATTCAAGAATACTTGTATTTCAAATTCATTATTTAATTTTGTATTAGTAACATTGTACCAAAAAATCAATAAAAACTAGCGTAATTCTTAATAATTAACATATTAATACATTTCATATATTTTTTAAAGATTCCGCAACTAATGATCGCCTCAAAAAGATATAGGTTACTCGTTTTTGATGCGACACAATGGAGTTTTTCTCGTTACGTTTTCGAGCACATCCCCCTGAGTCGGTGTTATTGTCTCCCGCCGCGCGTTGTTTTCGTTTACGTTTTTCCCGCCTGATTTCTTCCACATCCCTTATTCACCCTCCCCATCCAGAACTTGTGTTCGTTAACAGATTTTTCAGAACGAATCAAATGTTTCATTAGCGGAGCGGGCCTCGACAAGACGATGCCATATTTCCCCGGTGACTGTCTTTCAGCCGGTGATAAATGTTCGAATGCTTCGTGTTCGCCTTTCAGCGGACAAAAGCACGTTGAAAAATTATGCACATTTTTTTTCTTATACGGACACAATGTGAGAAAAAACCTCGCCAGTAATGAACGGTCATTAAGTATACGTGTATATCGAAGGTGGTATTTACCGCTCGCAACGACCCGATCTATTGTAATTTTCATACGTGTTATATAATAAAACGTGAATTTTCATTTTAAAAACTCTTACCCGAGCGTCTTTTATCAAATTTAAAATTCACTGCTTATGAAATATGAAAAATTGGAAAGCGAAACGAGTGCAATATAAAACGTAACGGTCGTTTCTGATGTGCCGGTTGCCGAGCCTATCGACGAGGAAATATGAGCCAATAGACTATATAACAGTACGCAGAACGTTTCAAAAACGGGCTCGATCGTTAAAATTTAACACCCGTCGGCTTTATTGCGATCGCAGTGAAAAATTTACGGCCAAAAAGGTGTAGTACCTATCGTATAATGCGCCGGGAATAGTACGCGAGTGCAGCGCGAAACTGCACGTGCACAATAACTTCCGCCTCGGATAACCACCATGGTTTACAATGAAGGTGCTTTCGAAGCTGAGAAAAAAGCGTGTTTTTAACCACAACACTAATTGCCTAGGCGTTTTTCCAACTGTTCCGCGAAAATGAACGGGAACGTGCGAAAACTTCGCGCGTACATTTTCTTGTACGATTCGATTTGTGCATTTTGAAATTTTGGCATTTAATGTTCCGTCGGTTAACAATGGCGCTTCGAGTCGTTACTGTGTTCGCTTAACAGTGTAACGATGTCATCAAGGCAAACATAATAATATTAAATTACGGTTGCAGCGTCTCCCGCAAACTTTTACTGTTTGATATTATTAGGAAAATTGTAAATGCAGTTTAAAGTCGGACTGAAATGCGATAATAAAAGTTATGTAGGATAAACTTTTGAATGAACAAATCCATTTTGTAGACCGCTGAAGACATACGATATGGAAGTAAGTAATAATATTTTATGTGTACTTTGTGCGACAACGAATTTTCAGATTATACGCTTACATTTCGCAAAATTACTCTTGCTATAAAATGCGAATAACAAATTCGCATCCAATTTCAATACTTTCAAACCTCATTTATCATCGAAAAAATCGAACGAAATACAACACAGAAGCATTTACCATTTAGCCGGCATACATGTCATTTTATTTTACATAATCGTGCAGCAATAAAGCCTTAAAATATTCACGATAGCGTGAAAGCGATCGCATGACCGATGACATTATACGCGAGCGAAAATCGTCGCGAAATCATTGCTGCAAATTTTTTTTTCCACCAAACACAGCAATGGCGTGCCGTCGAAAATTAGTGCGTATCGTCACCGGTGCCATTCCGAAACATGTTGTAGACGTATTTCAGAATGTTTAATTTGGCGGTCGTGTCGAGCAAATTAACCATAACAATGTCGCAATAATTTTTCCAATTGGTTGGGTCCGCTTTGTTTTCGGCGATCGATCAAAAGTTGTGTCGAATTGGGACTGTTAAACTTTTGCCGCTGCGACAAATTCATGCCAAGCGAATGAAAATCCATAACGTTCATTCTGTGTTAATTTTCAATCAAATTATGGATTTTTCGTATAATTAGTTTTTAAATATTCGAATCCGTAAATCTATTTTGGTGATCCTTTTCGTATTCATGGCGTTATAAAGTACCAAATCAAAATTTCATAAATTTTAAGCACTCACCTGAGTATTTCTCGTATAGCCGTATCCCAGAAAGCGCTCGTCATGCTGAGGAACAGTATCAGGAGCGACGTAAAAAGGCTCGTATAGAAACTCGAAGTTAGTCACGTTGTGACTAATATGAGTTTCAGCACTTTCAGCAGTCCCTCCAGGACCACCAGTCTGCTGCCATCTGAAACGATTGACAATCATCGTCAATTTGACACTAAACTCAACGAAATATGCTCCCCCTGAAAACGCTCGCTTTTCGCTTTTCCCTTGTTTACTATTCACGAAATGCCCCCGCCACATATGCACCCTTTTCGTCTGCCATAGAGTCCTCGTGGTCCATGGAGATGGTTAAGTTCGCAGAGTCCGTAAAGTCTGTACGAGTCTGGGAAAACTAAATCTCCCCGCGGACCCGTATTCCCATCTTCTTCACTTTCTCTCCACTCTGGAGATGCAAAGAGCTAAATCGAGAAGTCGCTTTTACAAAATAGTTTTGGTATCACGTAAATATGACTTTCAAATTGTCATGTTATTCTCATGAATTTATGAAACTATTACGGTGGAGTTTTGTATGTGTTGAGTTAATCTACTAGTTCTTAAGTTGCATTAAACTTTCTGTACTATTTTAATC
Source organism: Hydropsyche betteni (assembly GCA_028571205.2). Taxonomy (NCBI): domain Eukaryota; kingdom Metazoa; phylum Arthropoda; class Insecta; order Trichoptera; family Hydropsychidae; genus Hydropsyche; species Hydropsyche betteni. The sequence continues at coordinate 7,510,751 of JAOXNN020000006.1, forward strand.
CGATGCTGCATATATAGAAGTTATAATTATCGTATTCGTGTTAACCGATGTGCTATCATAACTAGACTACGTTTTGAATTGCAAATTTCACACTCGCAAAGTCAATAAATAGAGTTTTAATACGATACTCCCAACCGAAACCGTATTTCAAATCTAACAACTCGATTTTCAATTATATCTCATCAGGCTCAATTTCGTTACTAGAGGACAAACGTTGATAGAACCCTTCGGGCAAACAAATCGGAGCAAAATTGACTTTCACTATCAATTCGAGGGATCAAACGCAAACATTATAAAATACGTTTAATTTTAATATTTATAATGACAGCGAATAGAAAACTGATTTTAAATGAAAGTTTCATTATTAAATTGTACATTTTTGTTGATTTCGGAATCGCATGCGTTCATATAAAATATATATTCATAATGTTCTTTTCTTCTTTTTAAACATATAATAAATTGAAAAGTTGACTGGTATAATTTGAAACCATTGTTGCATCATGCAATATGATAAATAAATAAATTGCATAAATAAAACAAATTTTAGTAGACACAGTCGATTCTTTTCCTTTTCATTTTAACTCTGAGAACGACAAGAATCAATAGGATTTTTAAAGTAATGCAAAATTTATACACAACCAAAAAAGACGAACTGATAAGTAAATTTTGATTTAGAAATTCGAAATGATTGTAAAAAACGATTACGCCAAACACGACCAAGGGTTTCTTTATTTCGGCAAAAGGTTACCCCGAGGCGTGGTAGGGCTCTCGCAACAGACCTTACAAATAATGTAGGCAATGCCCTAAGGTGCCCTCGGTCATAAACAAGGATTTAAGAAAATAATAAACCTTCCCGTAAAGGATTCCTCGACGTCGTATATATAAACTAATATGAATCCAGGACGAAATTTAAATTCCGCGCAGAAAAAAAGCGCGCATTCCCCTTCGCTCTTTCGGCCCCCGCTTACCATTTGTTTGCAACTATTTAAAACTGAAAAATATGTGCATTATCCGGAATGTACGTTTATGCGAATTTAAAATTGTTTGGCGCGCGTTTATATTCGTTATTCTCGTGCGAGAGTTGTGTCCGACTACAATTCCGTGGGAAAATTGAAAAAAATGCGGCGCGTATGAACAAATGTTATACTACACTTTTCAAGTGCACATGAATATGCGGATCGTTTTTGCATACTAAATTTGAAATATTTTTTAATGAATTTAATGCTATCCAAAAGTTTCGCTGGAAAAATGTACGGAACTTTCGAATCATACGTTCTGATACATTAATTAAAATTAATACTAGTGATGAAATTTTTTTGGAATTTAAATTTTTTTCAATTAACTATATCACACAAATTCGTTTATAATGAAATAAAATATGAAGGGCTCACCAGTAAATAGTTTTAAGCGACATTTGTCATTTTTGGAGATATTAAAAAGTTTGGAGTTTTTCAAAAACCAGTTCACATGCATTTAGATGTAAATAAAACTAAGAATTATCCGACATAGTACTGTAATCTTTTAAGAAAATGTGGAATTATTCATTAATTTCTGTATTGAAAGAACTAATTTTTTTAGTAAATAAAAGAAACTCAATTTGACAATTTTGGCGATTAGCACTATTTACTGCCGAGCCCCTCATATAATATTATTTGAATATAAATCGCCTTTCATTACAATCATCAGATTATATTGACGGGAATAAACGCAATAATAAAACACATCTTAAATTCCATATTGTATTCAGACGACTGAAACTACACCAAAGACAACGATAAACAAACTGCCATTCTTATACAAACATTTCGACCAGCAAAAGCACTTTGACACAACGCAGAAGCCTTTTTCTTTCGACACGCAGACAGTGGAACGGGCCCAGACGTTAGCAGAGCCGCTAATAAAACCCACTACACGACCGAATTTTTTTTTTCCATAGGAACTTGTAATCCTTTTTTCTCCGGACCTTTATTACTATTTTAATGCGCGGCCGTACAATTATCGTTACGCTTTTATTGGCGCCGTAAACAGTGGCCGGCGCAGAAGGACGATTTCCCGACTTTTCATAACAATTTTCACTCGATCGACACTTTCGTGGAATTTTCGCGAAAACGACTTGGTGGAAGCGAAATAAGTTTTCGTCGATATTTCGAAGTAACGGCCACAATCTTCGGTCGGGCCTCTGGGGATTGATCCTTTGACTGATTCATGCAAAATATTCGCAGGATAAGTTTGAAAGTCAACGGGTTCAATTTTTTTTATAGCCGTAATATGTGAGTCGATTTTTAATTTTTAAATAATTTCATAAATAGTAATTAAACTTCTTTATTATTTGTGTTATCTTTCAGATTTTTTCCAAATGGTTTAGTCATTATAACTTACTAATACAAAAAAGTATTTCTATAATATTATAATTTTTTTTATTAAAAATAATAAAATTAGAAATTTATAAAATATTTTCAGGACTGAACTTAAATTGAGCGCCCGTTTTGACGTATAATTTTAACCAATTAGATTTTGCGAATTTTAATGGCCACCGTAAATTATGTGAGTTTTGATCAATCAAATGCTTTTCGGTTGACAAATAGTCTTACTTTGTTCATATTATATTTTTATATTCTTATTTTAAATTAATTAGAAAAATTTTAACGAAAACACAAGTAAACGCAAACGTCAAAATAATAATAATAATATCGAAATTCATTTTTATAACTATACAATATTTCACAGGATTTTCCTCAGCTTTAAAATTCTTAATACAACAATTGATTATTCATCCATATTGTTCAAAATTTTAATTAGCTATAGAATCACGAAATTCAATATCAATTTTTCAACAGAAAAACTATCTAAAAACTTATATATATAAAAATATATGTTTGTATACTAGACGTTGTTTCACTCCAACACCGTTTGACCGATCACTACGAAAATTGGTATATATTTATATCTATTTTTTATCGAGAAGGTTTTCATATCGTTAAAACCAAAAAAAATCAGCAAAAAAATTCAATACGAAGAATCGAAAATCTGTCTTTTGTCGAATTAAGTTGCCTCGGTTATGCAATACATAGAATCAAGCTGTTATAATACAGACGGACAGGACAACGTCTACTGGGTTCGACTAGTCATAATATAAACGATATTTTACTAAATAAGTTTTTTCTGCTCAAAAAATTTGTCCACGATTCGTTTTTCATCTTAACACAAATTACAAAACTCACAAAAACCCATCAAACACACAAATCCCATCTCACACAATCCCCAACACGCCCTACAAACCTGAACCTCATCCGCAATTCGTTCACCTACAAAAAAACCCAAACAACCGTCATCAAAGACAACCTCCGACATGCCAAAAAGCCTCCACCCGACCGTCGACAATGCAACTGCATACAACCCCATACATTATGAACGCGGTCTTATTCGTCGTCGAACGGGTCAAAGTTTCAGCCGCCTCATCAATAATGCGTCCGCACACGTTCCTTTCAGCGGATACGGATATTAAGCGGGTCTGCACTCTGCCGTGGACGTATCGTGGATATGGATAGTGGATGTTAGGGGTAGTAGTGCTCCCCGGGGTGCAACTGGGGATATATCACACGTGCTGAAGGCGGCGAAGACAGGGAATTGCATGACAAATGCATCGAGGATGAAAGGCTGTTAGTTAACGGTGCATTCGTATGCGTCTGCATTGCGGGTTGCTTGGGTTTTGTGTTATTTGAATGCGATTGATTTGAGGGGCTCGGCAGTAAATAGTGCTAAGCGAAATTGGTCACTTTTGGGGGTATTGAGAAAAACAGTTTTCGAAAAACAGCTTACATGCATTAAAGGGCAAATAAAACTAGGAGTAACCCGACATAGTGCTGTCATCTTTTGAGAGAATGTGGAATTATTTATTAACTAGTAAATAGGCCGATGTTAATAACATCGGTTGTGTTTTTGTTAAGAAACGATAAAATGTGAAAACCCGATTTTCTGAACCCGAAATGTGTACCCGATTTGAATATTTAATATTTAATTAATAAAATAAAAATAGTTCATTTGTTTGTGACATATAGGTAAAGTCAGAGGTAGTAGGTAATAAGCGTCATATTATAGACGTTAACTGTATATGCATAAAGATCATAATAGAAAATCGAAGTCGCGAGCGTAATAAGCATCATATTATAGACGTTAACTGCATACGCATATAAAGATCATATTCGCGAAAAAGTCGCGAGCGTCATTTAATGAACGAATACACGCACAGTAATCCGTTATTATATATAGGGGACAGGGGATTTCTGTAGTAAATATGCTAATTTTTGTAGTAAATAAAAGAAACTCAATTTTGTAATGATGGCACTTAGCACTATTTACTGCCGAGCCCCTCGTTTATGGGTCATTTTATTGAAATTATGTAGCATGGTTTGGTTCAAATTGGAAGGACGAAAAATCAAAAAATGAGGATCGGAAAGTCACATTTTTTAGGTCTTTCTGTTTAAGGCTGAAATATTTTGATTTGTGACAAATTTTCAAAGTATGATATTGAGACTATGTATTATTATACAAAAGGTGAATGTTTTATTTAAACAAAAAATAAATAAAATAGTTTTTTGTGGTAATTTTATTCAAACTAGACTAGTATATAGAGTCTATATATTGAATGTAACTAAATCCAATAATAATTCTAGGACTATATCAAAAGTCAACTTAAGTTATGTATACTATTGAAAGTAGATTGAGAACCGCTATCTCAATGTCACGCTTCAATCTCATAACATAATATTCTCCATTGGATATCGAAATTAACTTTGGCTAATGTTGATTTACAATGACAGCTTTCTAAATGTAATTTAAATAAATTGAAACCATCTTCGTTATTTATTATTAGATAAATAAACACATATTTATTAATCAATAGTTTAATACTTTTCAAAGTTCAACAATATTGTGGCTGGGTCAATAAAAGAAGTCAGAGGACCATTTGCGAAAAAGAAATTCAGTATTTCAGATCCTTGAAAACTAGAAAATTGGAAATTTAAATGAAATTGCAAAGATGAAGAAAATTTAAAATGTTATTTTAAATAAATTCAATACCTATTTGAGTATCACTATGTCGCTTCATCTCATTTGCTTGCACGTTTTCGCATTAAAATGAGCGAACTAAATTTTTATGTGCACATAAAAAAAGCTTTTCCAGAAACGCATCGCAATATGTGCAATAATTTCGTTCGACCCCTCTGTAATTTACTTGAAAGCATTTTAACGCAATCGTAAAATATGTTTTGCGATATATGCAGACGTACGTATTAAAATTGTCAACACAGTTATACTACAGACTATTTCACGATTTATTGAATAATTCATGAAAGTGAATATTTCATAAATACTTTGCTTAGAAACGTAAAGCTATCTTAGCTGAAAATTTCTGATAAACCTTTCACGTTTGCATATATTTCAAAAATTGAACGTAAACCATAAAAGACAGACGATAAATTATTTAAACGCGTTGTCTTACTTTATCGACGATAGTCACGAAAGGCAACATTAAGAACCTTTGCTATGAAATGTATGTACTCAGAAATTTGCCCCTTTTTTACGATAATGATTCAAATACGAATCTATTCGTGTAATTGTACATAAACACACACGTTGTACATCGCAATTGAATTACGACCTCAAAATTGCGCCACATTTTCCGACAAAACCGAGCAATTTGTTTTCGCGAATTGAATGAACTTTTTCCATACAACAAAAATTTAATTTACGTCCGGTAATTTGAATTTTAGAAAATATACAATGTTATTATTTTTGAAATTCACATATTTACACATGAAATATTTTTTGTGTGTGAAAATTTCAACAAAAAATTTATCCCTTGAAAGAAAATTAAAAATGTTTCAAAAATTAGTCTTCATTAAAAGTTAATATTTTTTTTATATATCATATATTAAATTTGAATTTTTGTTCATTACTAAAAAAAATTATAAATATCGAACACAATAAATTTTATATTTGTATGCTAAAAAATGTGAGTTTTCAACATAAGTCGTTTTACTTATACACACATAACCTCATACGCCGTATTATTCATATGAAAATTCTCACTCGGATTTCGTTCACTTTCATATCGCGTTTTCCGCAGAAAATATGCGAAAAAATGAGTACACGAGTCGGAAAAGTGTCGGCGCGCACTCGGGCTCCTTCAAAGGGAAAATTTTCCGGACGCTTCATACATTTATTAGTAGATGGAAGATTAAGCCTGGGAATAGTTGCCGGATCGGGATGTTTTAATGCCACCTGGAGAGATGTTGGCGAAACCAAAAGTAATTCCGTTCTATCGGCATCACTATCCCGGCCGGGGAGAGGAGCGGAGTTCTTATTTCCACAAAGGGAAGCCTTTATAAATATTTGAAAGGGCCCGCTCTTCCATGGCTATATTATGGCCCCTTGGCCCTCTTTTTTATGCGTGCCCACTATATGGCTTCTTTTGTTGGATAAAGAACTGGCCAAGAGTTCATTTTTTCTTTGCAATCCGATTCTTTTGATCGTTTGAATAATTAGACAGTATTTTTTTAAACCAATTATTATATTAGTAGCTAAATATAATGTTTAAATTATGAGCATGCTTTCAAGTAACAGTATTTCCAGAAAAAATACTATAATATATTTTATAGGAATGTATAGCGTTGGTTACAATATAAGAAAACCTTAAAAAAAAAAATTTTTTCTAATCACTTATCATCATAATTAAATTCTGACCATTTTATACAACTAATTGACCGTTAGAAACTCACCGCATGCATAAAAATTATTTATTTTATATTATGAAAAAATAATTTAATATATTCAACGGATAAATACAAAAAATCTTTATATAAAAAATATATTATACACACACAAAAGTTCATAGCTTTCGAATATGTCCGAAGATAATTCGAAATTCGTTCAACGAAAACGACAAATGGTGCTCGATGAAATGAGGTCGCATTGAATAAACTCAATGTCTAAATGAACGCAAGTCGTTCCTTGGCAATTCGAAAATTTCGAGTTATATTTCGCGCTATTTTGGGCAAATAAAATTTTGAATGACACGAGTATCATTCATCACTTTCGCGTAGCCAAACAGTGCGCACGTACTACTGGTCTTTTTACAACGATAAATCTTCATGCATAATAGAATTTCACAGTCAAGAAGAAAATGATAAAGAAAAACCTCGTATAATTTATGGTCATGAAATTAAAATGAGCTTGGAATCAGAATAATAAAATAAAATTAGAGCTAACGCCACTTATTGTTATCATTGAGGATCAAAATGGCGCGTACGTATGCATATTTTATGATGATAAGATTATAAAGAAAAAGTAAGTAAAATATTATCGATACTTCTCATGACTTTTTTAAATTACTCTTTTATTCATATAATAGATAATCAATACTTAGCTAAATTGAAAAATACTAGCACGAGTGGTAATTTTCCGAAAAACCTTGAGTTAATGCTTTCAACTGAATACGTAAACTATGTTTCAAAGTCATATCGTACATCAAATTAACATAATTACATCATAAAAAGAATAACTTTTTCTACAAAAAAATAATACTATTATCAAAAATTATATTACCTTGAAAAATTTGTGGCGAACTGGTTATATATGAACACTTTATGGTGAAATGGCCTAGCTAGGCCCTTGTTGGCCAAGCGTATCAGGTCCGTTTTGTTTCTAGGAAATCGCACCCTATCGTCCAATTCGTATGTGGGGACCACATAAGCGCAAAGTCCCTTACATCGAACCGTCCTCAAAAAAGCGTCCAACGAATCCGTCAAACCGGCACTTGGTATGATATCGACATCGGTTAGAAACACATGAGAACTCTGACAATTCCTGCGAGCCAAATTCCTCAGATGATTCTGCGGGTAAGGATGCTTCAGTCTCCATTTGACCGTTTCAGGGAATCTATGCTTCAGCAATTTCGTCAAAGACCCTTCTGGGGTGCTACAATCCAAAATAGATAGATCCGGTATCGCTAAACCGAAATGTGCCGGACGTTCAGCAGGCACAGCTAAATGGAACGAAATCCTGTTTCTGACCACTGGATAACATTTCCTCAAAAAGCTTATGTAATATTTAAGCAATGCTAATTCTTCTCCAGCTGCAAACACTGCTGCAGAAATAGCTCCTGTCCATTGATGGGCGACCTGCGCCAACATGGACAACCTTTCCAAAGACCCTTGAGTAGCCAAGCACACTTTATATTGCTCTGATAACATAGTGAATTGGTCACCGACTATCGAAAAATCGTACATTTTGTACGTATGAGACGAATCCCATCTTCCTAGATCGAGATTTACGTCACTGAAAGCTGAATCTTCGGATTGATTGAGGATCCTCTGGTCGTATACATCTACGCAAGGCGCTTGTCCTCCTGTTGTTACTGAAGGAGGTTTCGTTTTGGGCAGTTTCGCCGATGCCAATATGGATTCTGGAGGTGCTGCTGGAACTGGTGGTAAGGGTGGTGCAGCAGGATGGCTGTGGTTGCAGTCACTATTGTGTAATAATCGAAATGTTAAGTAAATGTTCGATAAAGTCAACACTAACACACTCGCAAAGCTCAAGTTCCACAAGCGACACCAGCCAACCTGAAAAAAAAATATATACAAAAATGATTACGACAAATAGGTGACATACAGACAGATATCTTTTTTCACGTTACTAAATATAATATGAACATATTTATTGTGAATTTTATGCGAATTCATTTTTATGTAATTCGAATTATTTTTTTTTTATTTCTATGGCCAATTTTTAGCTATCGATTCAACTGTGTATGAAACAACACATGACTCACGTCCATGATACTCGATGGATTAACAAATACTGAAAATGACATAATATTTATGATAAAGAGATAAATTGTTTTTTTACGTGTATCATTTTAAAGCATTTACAACAAACATTAACACTTTATAACATGAATATATTTTTTATATAATATGAATATTTTACGGAACTAAATCGATTCAATATTTAAATATATAAAATACATTTTATTTTAATTAATTAATCAGTGTTGTGACGTTTTGAAATCGAATACGGAATTATATTGATCATAAAAGTATATTTAAAATATTAAATCCTAATGAAAAATTCAGTACATTTCCTCGACAATATGTTGAAGTAACAAACACACCGATCGATGACGAACTGTCAAAAACCAAACGTCAAAACCGTAAACACAATTTTACGACGCAAACACAAAATCAAACCAATCCCCAAACAAACCCACAAAATCAAAAACCCACAAACCCAAAAAAACCCACCCCACACACAAGAAAACCTCCCAAACAACACACATAACCTGAAAACCCACCTGCGTCATCTGTTTCGAGGACGTCGCCGATCTCGACACCCCGACGACCAAAAACTCGCAAACCTTTTCCAAAACGCTTAAAGCATCTTCACAATTTACAAAAGCTCACAAACGACGTCAAACGACAGAATAAACAACGCGAACGCGACGCGAACTTTGACAGCCCCGACATTGAACGCCGTCCGCTTTTCCGGCCTCCGCCCGCTTTTCCGGCCCCGAACCCGCTTTAACGGACCGGCAAACGGAAAATCGGTCGACAAATGTGTACAGATCGATTAAGGCTAGTTATAATTGTCGATTTGAAAGGTTGTAGTGGACCGGCGGCCGCAACGGGGGGCGCAGGCGGTAATGGAGGCCGCGCATGGCTTTTGTATTCGAATGCGCGCGCCGCTTAACATTTTTCATTGCCCGAAGTCGTCGTATCTTGAATATCTAATGGCGATGGCCGAGCTGGAAGGTCCGACTGAATTTTGGAGGAAGTCCGTCTGAATATTTCAGCGGCAGGGCAAGGGGATAGGGCTCGAGTTTTTCGCGATGTTTCTGTTTATGTTCGCGTCCGTTTTGAATTATTTATTCTGTGGGTGGAGTGCAGGGATGAATAATTGTTTGGATGCGGTTGGTCTTTTGGTGTGGAGTTGGTTTTGTTTGGTTGGAGGATGTTTTGATCGGTGTGTGTTCGCAATGGAAAAACTTTGTGTGTATGGGAAATTTTTGAATCAAGATATTTTTGTACTTTTTTTAATATATAATTGAAGATCTAATAAGTGAAAATATTATAATTGGGTAAATTTTACAAATATTTGTTAATAAGTATACATATTCAGTTAAAATATTTGCAGAAAATTTATTGGATGTAAATTTTTAGTCAACTAATATTTTTTTCATTTTTAAACATAATTGCATTGATAAAATTCTTTAATGTTACAAGATTTCTACATTAAAATTTATTATATTATATTTTTAGCAGAGACACCTATCTAATATTTCTTAAACATATCGAAAAATTTATCAAAAATAATCACGCTTTAATAGATATTATGAATAAATTTATATCTTAAAATTCAAAATTATATATAATTTGATAAATTAAAAAGATAGTATTTCAATAAACATTTTTAATAAATAATGTGCAGTGGCAGAAAGTATATTTTCACAGTGCTACTGACCAACTGTCAACGAGGACGTTTAAAAGTTGAGGTTATGTACATGTAAATATAAGAGCGTGGTAACGTATTCTATCTATTACACATTGAATACTGACAAATTCACTCATATTTATTATTTCAAAAATGAGTATGTTCAAATATTTTGCTCCTCCCGAATGGGATGATGACGTTCCCAAAGATACACTGGGAGAAAACTTGGTACTTTCAAAATAATCAATATATTTTATTTGTGCCACTTATCATAATTTTTTTGTAATGATATTTTTGCTTCCAGACTAAAAAACACAAATTAAGAAAAGGGAAATCGAAAAAAGAAAAATCTGAAGAGAAACCAAATGATCAAATTAAAGGAAATGAACATCCCGCAAATAAAAAAAATAAGAAACGAAAAAGTGAAACTTATGAGCTTGTTTCGAAGAAAAAGAAGCGTGAAAATGTTGAGTCGTATATCAAATTTGAGTCTCCGAAATTCGATGGTTCGTTTGAGAAAAATATAGACATAAATAACACAACTCCGACCACTCCGATGTCTAAAAATAGTTGGAAGAAAAAGCAGAGAAAATTAAACAATTCAACTGAATGTGGATCAAAATCTTTATTAACAAATTTTAAAAAACCTTCAGCTGTACCAAACTTTACTCAAAATAACAAGAATTCTCTTGATAAGATTTTGGATAATTCGACAAATTCAAATGCTGATGAAGTTTCTTGGAAAACTTTAAAAAACAGAAAAAGAAGAGCTAAGAAAAATAAAAATAAAGATGTTGAAAGTTCAATTAATGGTGAAGTAGCGGATAAAACCAGTTCTCAAAAACTGAAAAAAAAAAATCATGTCAACACAAATAATATCTCGAAAGATTCTAACTCAATTGAAACATCTAAGCCGAGTGAAACGTCAGTTGAAAAAAAAAAGAAGGATAAAAAAAACAAAAATCATCTTGTATCATTAATTAGCAAGAAATCGAGTAAAATCAATCACTCAGATCGAAAATCTCTACAAAAGAAGAACAAACTGAAAGATGTCCTAAAAAATACTCCTATACTTCTTCAAAATGAAGATAATACAGATATTAATAAAATCAAATCAGAAAATTCTGAAATTTTAACTAATATGAATAGTGAAAAAGAAAATAAAAAATCCGACCCTCCAAAAAGTCTAAGAGAAAGAATGTTGGAAAGACTAAAAGGTAATTTTCGAAAAAATAATAAATATACACATTTTATGTTTTGCTGGAATTTTCATATAAATTCTCAATTTTAAGGTGCACGTTTTCGTTATTTAAATGAACAAATTTATAAACGAGAAAGCAACGAAGCTAATAAATTGTTCAAAGAAGATCCAGACGCTTTTCAAGCATACCACGAAGGATATAGACAACAAATAAACAAATGGCCCCTGAATCCTCTCGACGTTATTATTGCTGATATTTCAAAATTGTTAGTATTCATTTTTCGATACAACAATAAAATTTAGTACTTTCACTTAACAAACATTAATTTCAGGTCAAAAAATTACATAATAGCTGACCTCGGCTGTGGTGACGCGCGTTTGGCACAATCTGTTACACAAAAAGTTCATTCTTTCGACTTGGTTTCTTTAAATCCTAATGTGACAGCATGTGATATGTCACACACTCCGCTTTTGACAGCAAGTGTGGACGTTGCTGTATTTTGCTTATCGTTGATGGGTACTAATCTTAAAGACTATATTATAGAAGCGAATCGAATTTTGAAAATTGGGTGAGATACATGTTTCGTTGAAATAATATAAAAATGTAGTATAAAATTAATCATATTGAATTTGTGAATTTTAGGGGACTTCTGAAAATTGCAGAAGTTGAGAGCAGATTTGAAAATATTGACCAATTTACTAGTGATGTTCAAAAATATGGGTTTTCATTAATGAAAAAAGATTTAAACAATGATTTATTTTATTTCATAGATTTCAAAAAAGTATCAGATATACAAAAACGTAACAAAGTGCCACAATTAAGTTTAAATCCTTGTTATTATAAAAAACGATAATACTCGAAATATACATTGATTGTATGATAATATAATATTATTATATTACATTATAATAAATAAAATTCATTTAGAGGATTGATTATTTTTTACAAATTTCATTGACATTAAATATCTGCAAATACTAGAAGTGATCTTGTTAAAGAAACTACTTTTCAAAAATCCATTACATCCAACTTAAACTATATAATTGAAAATCTTTTCCTGATTAAAGCCAATATTTAAAAAATAGGAAGTTTTTTTTATAGCAAAATATTTTAAATCAAATCAAAGAGTCTTACTATTTTGCGAATCATTTTAAAAGCATCTATTGCACAAGTGATTCAAAAAAATTTTGTAGTAAATAAAGAAAAATTATAACTCAACTAATAACAACGATATTTCAGTATCCAACAAAGTTTATCTGATACTGTCAATCATTTAAAAAATAGATAAACAACTTATCGATAATAAACCTACAATATTTAACAAAAATGGATATAATAAACAAGTTCAAGATAAATTATTACTATTGTGTTTTTTTCACCATTTTTCACAAAATATATAAAAAAAAATTGATTTTTCCTATGTTTTTTTCAAAACTAAATCGCATGTATAAATACTGTAATATTCAGATCAATCCTTCAATCACTTCTTCTGCTTCTTCTCGTAAGTTTTCTACTTTTTCTAAAAGTAACAGCTGAAATTTGAAGAAATAATTGAATTAACAAATATTGTACAGCACATTTTATTTTTTCTAAAAAAAAACACCTTAGCAGACGAGATCATTTGGCTTGCAACCTTTTTATTCAAATGTTCAATAGAATCCACGAGATCTTGTGGTTTTGCTTGAGCAATGGCTTGTACAGTTTTAAAACCGGCTTTATATAACTGTATTGCTCTGTTCTAAAAACGTTTGAAAATAAAAAATATTATTTTAACATTGTAAAAACATATTTAACGTCAAGTTCTCACCTTTTTAACACAAGGTAAATCCATAAGAGGAACTAATTCCATAGCACAAAAATGTGACAGCCTTTGATTGAAATTTTTTAAGATATCTCTAAACGCCCAAAATTCATCCAACACTTCACAAAATCTCAGTACACTAGACGCAAACGTAACAACACCCGTCATTAGATTTTGTACAAACCCTTTGTCTATTTCAAATTTATCCGATACTGAATATAGCGACTCTTGATTCCATAATTTATACATCATAAATGCAATGTAAAATCTCTTGAATACACGTTCTGGTATTTTCTAAAAAGTATTTATTGAAAATTTTACTTATATAAAATTATTTGATAAAATTATTAAATATGATAATGATAATACTTTTGGAATTTGTCCTATAAACATTTGGATACGTAACGATTCTGTAAAACCAAGGACTTTCGAAGTATGTTCAATTTCTGAATTCATATTAGAAAACTAAAAAAAAAATGTGTACATTAAAATTATATATAATTAAATCAATGTTGATTATCGAAGAATATTTTATACTAATGAATAATAAACTAGCAAATTAGGTTTTATAATTTCTGCCATATCATAAGGTGTAACTAAATATAATAAATGGAGTACACCGATAACGACAAAACTTTTTTGAGCAACAATTAAGTCGGAATACAGCAAATGGGCTCGTTGCAAATCAATCCCACCTGAAAAATAAATAGTTTAAAAAAAACCAACACAAAAATATAATCTATAAAAATAATGTTTCAAACCTTTCACAGCAGCTTTCCCTAATTGACTGACAATAAACACTGTATCATTTTTTATAGTTATAAACTTGTTAGCAACACTTTTAGATAAATCTGGATTGTCGGTTTTTTCTAAAGAATTTTTCATAGTAGCATTTATAGTCGTGTTAAGTGCATCCACTTTTGGTTTTATATCAATAGCACCATGTTTTAATAGAGCCTCTAATGCCTTATCCAAAATTTGATTAATATCGATCTTCATCCTTCATGAAAATAAATTTTAAATAAAAACAAGTATTCGATTTATAAAATTCAAAGTAATTTTAAATACCTTTCAGCTTGAACAGCCAACAAAGAAGATTTGACTAAAAATCTTAGATTTTTTCTAGTTGTAGCCATTCCTGAAGCAATCGCATTAAGTATAAAATTTTTCAAGTTATTTTCATCATTTCCTTGAAGATGACTCATTGCACTATCCATTGTAGAATTGATTAAATCTTTGATTTTATTTTTCTGATTTGGTTGACATATCAATATACTGTCACCATATCCACCAAATCCAGCCCTGCCAGCCCTACCGACCATTTGTTTGTAAGTTGATATTGACATAAAATTTCTTCCGACCATAGGAGCCCGTAATATGACTCTTTGAGCTGGCAGATTGACACCAGCTGCTAAAGTCGAAGTGCAACAAATCACACTTACAATTCCAGCTCTATAACATAATTAAATAGCAAAATTATCGTTAAGACAAAATTCTTCAACAAAGTTTCATTGTACTTTGATGAAACCTAAAACCGTCTTCGATAAGTCTTCTTTCTTCGGATGACAATCCAGAATGGTGATAAGCAACACCCCATGGAATGAGCGATAATATATCATCTTCAGCTCCACCTTCTGACTTAAGAGCTTTTATTAGAGCTTTTTTATCTTCAGTACGATATTCTACTAATTTTCTGTAACAAAATATACGTCGTCTTTCTTATTTATATTTATTGTTATATTTTAGATGAAAATATTAAAAAATTACTTGAATATCACTTTGCAAAGTAATTTAGCGACATTTTCACAACTTTTCTTGGTAGGGCAAAATATCAAACATGAACCATTTGGGATTACTTCCATTACCAAGCCTCCTAAGTGATCAGGATCGATTTTCTCAATTTGTGGTGAATACTGATTATTATTTCAAAACATAAATTATTAACTTTAAATTATGAAAATAAAGATTTGAAGAGAAACCTCACTCCATAATTGACTTTTCTTTCTAAAACTGTTTTGTCCTCGATACTTTTGGCTGTCCAATCAATTTTGTAAATGGTATCATTTAGTTTAATATATTCTTTCAATTCAACTGGTCTAAAGTCTTTTTTGAAAACATAGGCTTTCAAAAATGTTGCAAGTTCATCTATATTTCCAATAGTAGCACTCATTCCAACAATTTGAATATCTTCTAAAATTATTAAATTTGCATACAATAATTTGAAAATAATCATAAATATCAAAACAGTATACCTTGAGAAAACATAGCGTTTGTCAATAGCATTTCTAATGAACAACCTCTGGTTGGTTCTCCAACTAAATGTAGTTCATCCACCTTAAAGTATTAAGTTATTTTTTAATCGTATATTAATTTTTTTTTTTTAATTAATATTCTCGGCACTAACAACAATAAGTCCAATTTCATTAAGACGCTGATTTTCCCACAAACTTCTAACGAGGCTCAAGCCTTTTTCTAATGTTGCAATATAAATACTTTTTTTATTACGTCGTTTTCGCGGAGGGAAAACTCCTTTACCAGCAGCATATTCTTCTACTAAAAAATTCAAGCTAACAGCAAATGGAGAAAGACCCCAAACCTGAAATTTTCACATTATTTTCTTAATTTACAATATCATTTATAATATCAATTCATACAATCACAAATAATGACAAACACCTTTTCTTGTACAATAGATACGTATGGCAATATAAAAATAACATTTTTCTTTCTACAAAGTACTTCTCTCAACATCAAAATCTCTGCCACTAAAGTTTTTCCGCCACTTGTAGGCAAAACATATATTAAATTTTCTCTGTTTATTATAGCTGGTAACATCAAACATTCTTTTTGCCAATCTAATTGTAAAATTAAAAATATTAATACAACAAAAAGTAATAATTTGCAAATAGTTAAAATTGATTATTATTATATTGAATTACCATAAAGTTCACTTATTCCCTTATATTGTTCTATCAATGACTTTGTTAATGGTGGAAGTCCATAAAAATCTCTCGAAAATTCTTTTATATCTAGTGGAGTTTTCTTAAACTCAACTGGAGCCAAAGACAAATTCACCATAGAACTATTATTGACAGCAGGCATATTTTCGTTGTTAATTTCACCACTTAGAAGTTTTGAAATATTTTGAGGTAAATTGGCAGCGAAAGATTTGTCTTCTTTGTTAAATTCTGAATTTCGTACATCAGATCGTTCCCATATAGAAGAATTTTTGATAAAAGTACTGTTGTTTGCATCATTCAAAAAATCATCGTTTAAATTACAAATTGTTGTTTCAAATGCATCAAATGCGTCAAATATTTCTTTCCGATACTGAGACGATTCACCGATATGCAAAACTTCTTTTACTTTAGAACTTTCATTCAACACGCTTCCTTCTTTGTTTTTATCATACATATTCTTAAGATCAGAAAACGGCTCAGCACATTTACTAGTTATCTTATTTTCTTTTTTTAAGTTTTCAACGCCTTTTGGTTCAATTTTATGATTTAATATTTTTTCATCTACCAAAACGGACGGTATAATCGAAGAAACATGCGACTTTTCCTCAATCTTAATATCCATTTCCATATTTGCTTCATTACACGAATCTGCGAAGATATCTTCTGAATCGAATATATCTTCTTCAATTTCAACCAGAGCATCTTTGAAATATTGAGATAGATTTGTAAGAAGCGAACAGCTTAATTCTTCCAATTTTTTATCATTTCTAGTTTTACACTCTTTCGCAGACTGTGGGTTTGTAATATCTTCTGATTTCCTTTTTAAATTATTACTGAACATAACGTTTGATGAATTATGTTCTATTCGTTTCTAAAAAGTATACATGCACTTTAAATACCAAAATAAAAATAAGATAACATTTTATAATTTTAATGATATATAATATAATCTTAAAGAAATAAATGGCTGTGTTATTAATAGCTAAATATATATTAAGTATATAGGCCTGATGTTTATAACATCGGCTGTGGTTTTGTTAAGAAAAGGAAAACGATTAAAAACCCGATTGCGTGAACTCGAAATGTGTACTCGATTTGAATATTTAACATTTAATTAATAAAATCATCATCATCATCAGTCGCGGTTCGGGTCGTTCATTTGAAAAAAGGAAAAAAAATTAAAAAAATTCGCGAGCGTCATCGTGAAAGACAGACAGACAAATCCGCTATTATATATAGGGGATATTTTAAACATACATTTGATTTTTTTTAAATATAAAACTTCAAAACAACCAAGAACTTTGACAACTGCCGCCGAACACTAAATTACGCTCTAATATGTCAAAAATAGACCAATAAATAAACATTACTAGAAAATGTTTTTTTTTGTTTCAGTCATTCTTTTAGCACACACGATACTATAAATCCGAGCGTAAATTACAAAAAGTTCCTAAATAATGTGATTGAAATGTATCCCATATGATGCCCTAACGACAATAGCACATATGATACTGGCACACACCGACAGTAGCTTATACATCCCTACACCAAGTGTAAAACTCGATCCGGGAAAAAATTCAAAATAGTATGATTAGAATAAATCATGAAGCATTAATGGATCATTTAACCATCATAAAACATGTCGTGTGTGCAACTGTCAGTGTGTACCAGTGCCGTATGTACTAGGGTCGTTTGGACAAATGTCTCGTCATTATCATTTTGTCTTTGAACGAGTTTTTTGAGTTTATTTTTGTGTATCGACATTAAAAATCAAAATAAACAATGCGGATAATATCTTGGCTTGAAGATGATCATTGGTATGTGTCGATTGAATAGACATTCTATTGACAAAAATAACTGATTGTGAGTTGTAGTCGAGTAAACGTGTTTCCAAACACATGCCAAATCGATGTAAACTCAAAAGTGACCTTCATTTTATTAATCAAAATAAATACTAGGTTACCTTTTTCTATTTAAAAATCACCTGATTTAGTCGAAAAATGTTTTATTAGTTTTTTCAAAAGCTTATAATATTTTCCTGTTTTTCGACAATGATCGTTAGTTTAATGATATTCAATTTTTCACAGTCTATATTTGATGATTCGTTAAATAATTTATGCAATAAATACATAATGTTAAATTTTGAAAGTATTGTATAAGTTTATCTTTGTGAAATATTGTCGGATTTTATATTGTTTTCAAAAGATTTTTACTTTGAATCTAATCATAGATAACAGTTACAAAAGTTCGACCGTTTATTTTTTGGACAGTCGTCGTTTACTATACAGACTGATTCCAAAATTTTTCAGATTGTTAAAAAACAGTTGACGATCGAATTTATTTTTTTTATTTTTTTTAAGTGTACCCAATCCATTCAAAGAAGATTATTTACCGAATCAAAAATGGATTAGCAATTAAAAATTAATTTAGTATATATTTTTTTTAAGTAATTTTCGTCAATGTTAAAAAAAATGTTGAACTTTTAAATTTTAGCAATTTCCATGAAAAAATTCACAATTTTTTTTTAATAATTTCTCGACAATTTAAAATACCACTACATAAATCCTTGTATTTTAATTTTAGTGAATCTTATAAATAATTTTTATATCTAGGAATTCACCAAAAGGTCACAAAGCTTTCAATTTTCCGGGATATTCTATAATTTTCCAGTGATTCAAAACACTTCTTCAGCAATTCATTTTATTTTTAGTACCTCGTTTCGAAGATGACTATAATATATTATATAATCGCAATTTATTTTCTCAACGATCATATAAACTTAAACATATTAATACACATTAAATTAATAATCATTTATGTAAAAATATATATATTATTTCAAACACTGCAAAGAAAATACTTTTGTTATATTTTTTATCTAATTCACTAAGCAACCAAGACTTATAGCCAATACTAAAGCGATAAATTAAAGCCTAAACTGTCAACACTAGTCATCGAGACTTTTTCCTTTGAATAACTAATTATTATAATTATAGCCAATAAGGATGGAGCTCCAAAGTAAGCGTAAAAATGAGTGAATGAGTCAAATCAAACTTTCCTTTGAGTATACCGTGGTCTCCCGAAAATGAGACCCAGTCTTATATTAATTTTGTACCTAAATATCGTGCTAGGGGCTTATTTTCGGGGAAAAAAGTTCGTGCATACGACAATTTGTACTCCTCGTAGGTACATGTGATATCTCATTCAACAATGATTTACTCATAAATAAATAGTTCAAACGCTTTTTTTAAATTAAATATAAAGTTTTAACTGATGAAAAAATCGCTGGGTCGAAAATCGAACAAAACTATGCAAATATAAGATTTATCAAAAATTTAACAGATTAAACTATAATACATATAGTCAAAGAAATCAAATAAAAAAATGTATATATTTGTACAAAATCTTCATTTTATGTACAGAACACTGAATCAGAACCATTGAGATAACCAGTCACAAGTACCACATTGTCGGACACTTCCTCACTAGGTCTTATTTTCGGGGTAGGACTTATTTACGGGATAAGATTGAAAAAAATCTAAAAATCACGGTAAGGCCAGGCGCCCACTGCGATTTGTAGTCGCGGAAATTGTGCGCCCATAAACCATATGGGCGCACTTCAGCCTATAACAATGCGTTCCATTTTCGCGACTACAAACTACACAGTGGGTGCCTGGCCTAAGGCTAATTTTCGGAGTAGATCTTATTTTAGGAAGAACACGGTATTTATGGAGGTTCTATAACCCCCACAAACTAACATCAACTCGATTTCCCTTTAGATACACCCATCCCCCTACATCCATCCACATCATCCGAAAACCAAACGCAATCTCCCAACCATTCTGTACCCTGAACGCGTGGGTGCGTCCGGAGGCACGAAACCCCTCGCCCCTCACCTCCCGTCCAATCCTTCGGGAAGAAATCGGACCTGGTTACAAAATTAAACCTCGGCATCGAGCTTCTTTTCGGCGCGTTTTATTTATAGGGCTTGGTGCGCATGCGCCGACGTTCAGCAACCAAAACGTCTGCTCCGTCTGGCACGGCTCAGAGCCGCTGAGGTCGTCGCGGACTCCACATTCCACCCGCTGGGAGTGCGTTCGGTGCACCAGGGACTTGCTGCCCCTTCGTCTCCTTTCTGTAGTTTGTAAGTGTCCTGAATACCTCTAATACGGCCCTGCGAAACACCGGCTCGAGGTCCTGGTACGCTCTCGATTGGTCTCTTCTTTCTGTGTGCTTCGTCTCAAAAGTGAAATTCTCTTCTGCGTCAACGAAGGCTCTACCAAAAGCCAACTCGGTGTCTTTTCAGTAGTGCGCTCTCGATTGGTCTCTCCTTTCTGTGTGCTTCGTCTCAAAAGTGAAATTCTCTTCTGCTTCAACGAAGGCTTTACCAAAGGCCAACTCGGGGTTCTTTCAGTGGTGCGTTCTCAATTGTTCTCTTTCTATGTGCTTCGTCCCAAAAGTGAAATTCGCCAAATATTCTCTTCTACAGCGAAGGTTCTCAAAAAAAAAAAAAAAACAACCGATCCTTTCGTCAGTGCACTCTCAATCGATATCACCCTTCTATGTGCTTTGTTTCAAAAGTGAAAAATTCGCGATTCGAATCAAGTGTGTGTATGTTTGAAAATCTATATTCGAATATGTCACATTAAGTGCTTCAACTGTGTAAAAAAAATCGATCATGAATTCAAATCGATGCTGATATTTTATTTTATTTTGGTGTGATACTGCATAAGTGCAAATTTTGATTGTATTGTATTGTTCTAGTAACTTTGTGTGTTTTGTGAAACTTCGGATCAAAACTGGGTTGTGCAAGTATGTCGAGGTGCGTTTACACGGAACGGGCTATTTTCATCTGTGATCGGATAACGGATTTTCTTGGCTGAAAGTAAATGAAATGTGCTCGTCTAATTCGGGATTCGTTAAAATAAACTAACGGCGAGGTAAAGGCGTTGGACGAATTTCGTAAGCGGTACATTTTGTGGAATGTATGAGTGTTTTTTTTTTATTTTAGAAACCGTTTCCGATTTGTTTATGAATTTATTATAATAACATTTGGGATTTCTTAATAACGTTGATACGCCTATGTTTTTTAAATTCAAATGAGGACTATTGAATCACGTGCACCTTCTTTACGTTTTTATTAAAGCTGATTCTGATTTTTTTACTTAATCATTTGAAACTATACTTTGAAATTTTAAAATATTTTATTAGTCATTTGAGACTTCTTTGAACAACTTTTTTCATACATCCTCTCATTCGTATTTCTTTATAAATTAAAATATTTTAAACACAAGATTATTATATCGTTCTTTCAAATCATATTCATCGACTTAAACTCTTCATATTCCCGGCAAATGTTCGAATCGAAATCTACCAATCACATCAAACGTCAAATATCCGGTCGTAAAAGCGCACCGAACGTCCATGACCCCTTCGCACAACTTCCCAACGATTTTCGTTGCTTGCCGACATAAAACTCGAGACGAGATCGTTTTTCCCATCGAAGGGTGCGTCGGGTGCGGCGTCTAAATTTAAACTGTGGCGCGCGGCCCAAAAGTGGGCTCCTGACCGGCGGCGTCGCGACGCAAATAGCCACCTCCATGTATAGAAGCCGACGCCCCACCACGTATTGGATAACGTATTAAATTTCCTCGGCTGGAGTTTCGGCTTCCGCTTTCCCGACGAGGAAATGGACGATTTGTTTGATTTTATGGCCGATGATTAAATTTTTTTTTCGAGTAACGGTTTTTAGGTTTGAATGTTTGATGAAAAAGTTTGGATATTCGATTGAATATGTTTAGATTCGATAATTGGTTTTGGTTTTTTTATGAAAGAAAGATGCTGATTTGATTGATTGGAGAAATTCTGATTTTTCGATTTTTCTGGTAATCATATTGATTGAATTTTAATTTTTCGTTCGAAAATAATATTTATTTAGGTTGACATTTTTAATTCTAAATAATATTATATAATTTGGTTCGAAATTAATTTATTATTTTATTTCAATTGTATAATTCAATACAAATAAATTTTGGACACTTATCAAATCAATCTCTCAACTTACAATGAGACGCATTTATTTTGGAAACAATTCAATTTTTAAACTGTTGTTCTTATATAAGTGTAATAAATATAAATGATTCATCAGTACTTTTTTTTGGTTCTGTTCTGATATACGTGTGAAAAATAAATATTTTTCACGAATTACAATTTCCGTCTTTCTTTTCAGAAACACATCCAACCGCAGCCATGTCTGATGATGAAGAATACTCGTAAGTGAAACGAAAATTTATTTAAGTAATATCAAAACAAACAATCGAGTAAAACGAGGGTAATGTAACGATTATGAGATTGAATCATTTGCTTTGTACAAATTCATCTCTCTTATTCTCCTCTTAGTATTTCTCCTTATTTTAACTGGAGAAAGATGTAGACTTTTGCTGCCCTCCCCTCTGAAATGTGCCCCCCCCCCCAATCTTCAAAGTAACTAACATATGTCTTACTTCGAATTCTTTTGCATGTTTTCTCAAAAGAAGTCGGAATTCATTGTGTCATTTGTAATCATGTTTATTTTTTATTCTCAGTGGCTCCGAGGAGGAAGTCGAAGAAGTTGTTGAAACGTAAGTATCTTGACGATGATTTCTTATAATCGTTATTTTTTATTTTTCGAATAATGCTAAATTTAACTTTTTCACTTGTTACAGGAAGTAAGTGAAAAATATTCCGAATATGGTAAATGGCAAGAAAAAAATAACATATTGATTGATATTATTATTTAAAAGAAAATTTATAGATCGCAATTTCTAAACGCAAATAATGTACTGCTTCTGCTTTATTAATATAAAATCTTTTGGTTAAAACTAATTCAATATAACAAAAATTTTCTATTGGTTTATTTCACAGTATATTATTTTACTAAAAATTAATACTGAATTCAAATTACAAAAATCTACTCGAATTTTAACATTTCATTCACACAAATAATTTTTAAACATTCATACTGAAAACACGCACACATTCATATTACTTTTATTTGAAATTGTGAAATGGAAATATGCAAAATTGATACAACTGCTGTTTCAAAGTACTTTTATCATTTTGAAAAAATTTTGATTTGATTTTTTTTTTTACATATAAATCTATTAAAAAAATATTTTCAAAATTTATCAAATGATTTTTCAAAATTTAGTACATCAAAATAAGTATTTTGAAATAAATTAACAGAAAGTTAATCATTGCTTTTGACGGCATGATTTTATAACAGCGGAAATTCGGATTCAATTTTTTCCTTTCCAAAATTTTATAGGCAATTATGAAAGAATTCAAATTCTCACTTGCATTTCTTTTTAAATTTATTTCAATAGATTTGTCAAACAATTTTCTTGGACTAAATTCATACAAAATTATCAAATTTTACAAGTTACTAACTAAATAGTACTTTCTTCTGCAATAAAAAAGAAAATACAAATTAAGGATAAAACTTTTCAAAAAGAAAGCAATATTTATCGTTATGATTCATATATTATAAATTAAAAGAATCAATAACAGTCATCTTAACAAGTGAGCTAATAAATTATTACAAACTACTTATATGTTTAATCCTATTTTAATATATTTATTTTTCGTAATTATGTGAATAAAATTTATGAGAAAACTAATTTTTAATTATAAATTTTTTTTGTTTCTCAAATATTTTAATAACTGAAAAAATTAACTATTGATTTTATTTTTAAGTATTTTAGTAAGATTCATATATATTTTTTTCTATTGATCAATTTATCATTTTGAATAAGTTTATTTCTTTATAAAATGATATTAAATTAGATTTTTCTATTGATACAATTTTCATAATAAATCAGAAGCATTTAGAAACAATTGCGGAGTAAAGAACTATGTCATAATTGTGTATATTTGTAAATTTTGTAAAATACAAATATTTTTCTAGTTTTTATTAATAAGAGTATATTGATAATTAATGAAATGTTTTTCTGCCCCTCTTTTCCTGCCACTTTTCCGTACGACCCCTTCCGTCTGGCGTGCAACTGATGCAGGCCTGCTCCTAAACAAGAGTAAGTCGAAATGAAAAAAAAAGTATCTGTCGTTGCGCCAAGTCGTTCTGCTAATATTCTAAATAAACAGCTGATCAGTGAAGAAATTCACATAATGATTGTTATTAACAGAACGCAACCAATTACAAATTTTTAACAAATGGTGTGACAGAACGAGCGAATATGAACTGCGCAACTTTAATTGTATATGGCTTTTATGTTTTTTTTTTTGTAATGGTGCATTTTTACTTTCTTACTCACAGCTTCTGACCGCAAGTGCTTATGTTTTATTGTAAGTGTCTACTTTATTTATTTCTACGTATATTTAATATAGGTGTTTATCTGGCTTATATATGTTGACTATGATTTATTTCTCGATTATTTCAGTTAGAGTCGATTGAAATAATCGACTTTAAATGTTTTTAATGGTGCATAAAGTAATTCCCATTTACCGGTATAGAAATATAAGTTTTAGTCATCTATTTACGTACAAATTAAAAAGTGTAATAAATGTTTCGATTCTCGCATAACAATTCTGCCTTCAATGTACTTTGGTGATATATAAATGTGGTTTCAATGTGTCTCGTCATTTTTTCAATGTTATTTTCAAATAATGTGTTCCAAATACTTAAGGTAAATCTTTTTTGAAATATATTTGATGTTGACGGTCAAATAGCATTAATTTTTAAGCGAGTTAACACATTTTTTTTTCTTTTTTATAGGAGTAGACCATCCGTCGTGTAAGTCTGCTCAGTGTGATTTTTCGTTGATATTTTATGACTTAATCAATTAATTGTATTTAAACTCTAATGTGGATCAATTCCAATGATATAACGTGAAAGCTGTGAACTTGTCATACATAAATATATTAATTTTATATCTTTTTCGTATTTGAATTCAACGCATGGTCATTA
>JAOXNN020000006.1:7544648-7568054 GCA_028571205.2 Hydropsyche betteni
TATGAACTATAAAATTATTGTTAATGATTCTAATATGGTCTTTATGCGTATGCGCCTAGCTTCCATAATATCGTGAACTATAAATTAATTAATTCAAATCGAGTACGGGCATCGGGTAGCCTATACGTCACAAACAAATAACAAACGACTACTTTGATTTTATTAATTAAACACTAAACATTCAAATCGGGTTTTCATATTTTATCGTTTTCCGTTTCTTAACAAAACCACACCCGACGTTATTAACATCGGGCCTATACACTAGTAATAATACAAAAACACAACGAACAACCGTCGCATCCCCACGCGACTGTCGCAACTCGAACCGATGACAGTAACGTGCTTATGTGTCGCGAGTTGGCACGCCTGTCGGCACACGACTGGGCTGGGGCCTGACGGTCGGAGGCCCGTTTGACGCGCGCCTCCCCAAAAGCGACTCCCTCGGCGGCTCCAGCTGTCTCCCGGCCGCGGGCTGCGCCCCCGTCGCCCCCGTCGCCCCCCGCCGCCGCCATGGACCGCTTCATCAGCATGTGGCGCGTGCGCGACTTCGCCGACAAAGTGTGAGTGCTCCACGAACGCAAACTGGTACGCGACGTCATCTCGTCGCGTTTGCGGCCTTTTCAGTCTCGGTCTCGTGTTCGGGTCCGTTTTCGTGGTTTCGCTTTGTCTTTATGGCGTTGGCTTTCAGCTGAAGCCTTTCCAGATGTTGTGCTCGGCTTCGCGGCGTTCAGGTTTTATGGCGGTTGGTCGGTTCTGGGTGGTAGGCGAGTTTGAAGTTTGTGTAATGTCGGATGTTTTTTTTTGTCGTATTTATCGGAAATTGGGTTGTTTTTACATATGCGGAGATTTTTTCATTCGATTTGGTTAAAGTTGTCGAAAAAACGTGGAACGACGAACATTTAAAAAAAAAATTTTGGTACTCTTGACTTATACGAGCGCGTAGCGGTTAGTGCCCACACATACAAATCATGCGATTTTATATTCACAATATAAAACGCTATCTACTGTATAATAGTACTGGTTTTTTACTCCAAATTAGCACTTTTTCATTTTGAAGTAACACGTTTTCAATTCAAATTAATACTGTTTCAGAAATGAAAATTTACAAAAAGTGGTTAATTTTAAATGAAAAAGTTGCTTTAAAATGAAAAAATGTTAATTAGAAGTAAAAAACCTGTGAGATGATGACGTGTTTTACACTTGATCTGAATACTCGATTGAATAATTAAATCAAATTTTTTTCAAAACTTATAATCGTAACTGGTATTCGTGCACTTTTGTGGCCGATGACACAAATATGTGTCAAAAAAAAAATTTGCACAGATGAGTGTCCCAAAATTAACGCAAGATTTCGCAAACCAAAATCTTGAGAAATACTAAAAAAATTAATCTTAAAACAAATTAAAATTGATTTGACAAAAATTTATTAATCGTAATTCATTGATTTTAGAAATTCGATAACATTTAAAAACCAAACTTTATAAGCCTTGATATTATTTCCCATTTAAAATTTAAAATTCTTAACACAAATCAAATTCCTTTCACAATCATAAATGTGACAATATCACGTTCCGATTTTCTAAGCATTTCTGATTGTTCCAATCGACAACTAACATTGCACAAATGATTTTACAGCACAAATGTCGTCATGAATTATACGGAAATCGAAGGGAAAGTGCGAGAAGCCACCAACGAAGAAGCATGGGGCCCCACAGGGCAGCTGATGCAAGAGTTGGCTCTGGCCACCTTCACTTACGAACACTTTCCCGAAGTTATGTCGATGCTGTGGCGACGAATGTTACAGGATAATAAATATCGCTGGCGGCGTACTTACAAAGTATGTTTTTCATTCAGATTGTGCACATAAGTACATTTGTATATTTTTGTTCTAATTTTGCTGTTTTTGCAGTGCCTGCTTTTATTGAGTTATCTGGTTCGAAACGGATCCGAGAGAGTCGTCACGTCTGCTCGAGAACACATTTACGATCTCCGATCTTTAGAACATTACACGCATGTGGACGAAAATGGCAAAGACCAGGTATATTGATCGTTCTCTGTTTATTTTTATTCATTTCGTACTTAAATCGTTTTGAAAACGTAAAGACATGTTTTATTTTTATTAGGCTAGTATTCAAATGGTCAGAATTTAAATATGATTTTGGTCAGAATTTTAATTATGCTTTGGTCAGAATTTCGATCAAAAAGGTCAGAATAAATATTGAATAGTCAGAATTTTAACTGGGTTTGTCAGAATTTATATTAAATGGTCAGGATACTATTAAGAACCCTAACCTATTCTGACTATTTCGTTATTAAATTCTGACCGTTTATTTTTTTATTCTGACTAATCATCATTTTATTCTGACCTTTTTTGATTAAAATTGTGACCAAAACATGATTAAAATTCTGACCATTAATTTTTTGCCTTTTTATTAGGCTGCTATTTAAATGGTCTGAATTTTTATCCCATTTATCAGAATTTATTCGACATTGGTCAGAATTTTAATCATGTTTCGGTCCGAATATTTTGGTCAGAACTTTAATCAAAAAGGTCCGAATAAATATTGAATTGCCAGAATTTATATTAAATGGTCAGAATAACATTAAGAATCCTAACCTAACAACTTATTCTTACCGTTTCGTTATAAAATTCTGACCATTTATTATTTTATTCTGATAATTCATCATTTTATTCTGACCGTTTTTGATTAAAATTTTGACCAAAACATGATTAAAATTCTAACCATTTAATTTTTTGCCTTTTTATTATACTATGATAAGATATAGCTTGGATTCAATTTATCTATATTGTATTATTACTCATTTCTATTTTTCAATTTTTTAATTATTTTGTAGTAATCAGATTTTTTTTTAAAGGGTGTGAACGTTCGACACAAAGTTCGCGATTTGATAGAATTCATTCAAGATGATGAAAAGTTAAGAGAAGAACGAAAGAAAGCAAAGAAAAATAAAGATAAATATATTGGTAAGTTACTTGTTGATCACAAAATATGCGGAATTCGGTATTCAAAATAATTTTTTTTAGGAATGTCCTCCGATACAATGGGCGGAGGTGGAGGTGGAGGTGGAGGTGGTGGTGGAGGTGGAGGTGGAGGTGGAGGAATTGGCAGAAGCGAATACAGCGATCAATCTTGGGACGCCACGAGACGAACTCCAACACAATGGGGTACGAAAATTGAATTATAAAATATTGAAATTGAAATTTTTATTAATGAACGAATTTAGGATCAGATTACACCGGGGACGACGATCAATATGACGCTGAAAGGGAAGATTCTGATGACGATACTGGAAATAGATCTAATTCTAATAGAAATACTCGTGCAAAGTGAGTATTCATATTATGGTATTGTTTTAATTTGTATTTTTTTGCATACCAATGTTTTTTTATGTTCGATAATAGATTGGACGCATACTCGGACACAATAGACACTCAGCCAGCAAAATCGAGCGCCACAGTTGTCGATTCAGCACCTCCGGTCAAAAGTTCTAGTAGCAGTTCGTCTAAGGTCAACGTTTCGCTTGGAAAATCACCAGCAAAAACTGCTAATCAGCCGAAATCTATTAAAAAAATCGATTTAGGTATTTTAATTTGATTTCGCATTAGTCATTTCAGTTTAGTTATATATGGGTTATTAATTTATTTTGTCTCATAGGTGCCGCAGCACAATATGGTAAAAACCAAAGTGATTCAACTTCTAATGATTTGTTTCAAACGTGTGCTACATCTTCGCCGTCGAAAGACGACGATTTTGATCCTAGGTATCTAAATTATGCATGTTTTAGTTTTTTTTTTTGATTTATTACAAATTAAATAATAGTAAGTTTCATTCTGTTTTTTCTACAAATTTTCAGATCTGACGAAATTCCTGCATCGAAAGACAACCAAGAATTTGGCGACTTTACTAAAGCCTTTGGAAATCCTTTGTCTGGCAATCAGACGTCTTCCGATGAATTTGCCGATTTTAATAATGCTTTTACATCATCCAATAACTCTTGTAATTTTCTTTTTGATATTCTTTATTTTAAATTTTTTATATCGACTTATTCTCACTATCAGTTAATTTTTCAGCTGCAAATATTCAACCAATATCATCAGTTGACCTTTTAGGAAGTCCAATGACAAACCAGCCGTCATCAGGCTTACTAGATTTGGCACTCGATGGACCCCAGATACCTTTAGGACAACCAGTCGTTCAGCTGTCCAGTCAATTATCGTCACTTTCTCTGGATCCTTTAGGAGGTAGTGTTTCTTTTGATATGATCATACTCAAATTTTCAGTATTCGCAGTTGCTATTAGATGATAGTTTTTCTTTATTTTCCTTCTTATTTATGATTGAATTGAATTGAACTAGTTGAATGTTCGGAACACAGTGAGTACTGTTGATATTTCAGACTGTTCCGGGGGATCTCTTCAATCCGTCGAGAGTAACGATGTACACCTACAAGATTATAATAGTAAAAATAGCGAACCGTATTCTGATTCCATAAGTAAAGTCAGTATAGAACTCTTAAATCAACTCCAGAACATGGACAGAATAAAATCGCAGAAAGACGTGATGGTAATCGCTGGGGAAATCAGAAGACTTTTGTGCCTATTGCCTCCGCCCATCACACCGCAAAGGCTTTGCGGAGAAGACAAATGCTTTTATGACTGGCCAAAATATGCAGAGACCATTTATTCATCCATTCTCGATGCTTTGTTACATAAATTTGAATCACACTGGCCTTTAAAAGGGAACACTTTCGATGATGATGTTGCAGGGTTATTTCTTATCGAAGATGGTTTTGAATTTTCTTTAGAAACTTTGTCTTCTCTTTGTGTTCATTTAAAATTGGCAAATAAGCAAAAGTTGCTGGCTATTGTTGAACTAATTAAAAAATATCTTAAGAGCGATATTATCTTTATAGCTATTGTCAAAATATCACTTATTGAAAGCGAAACTGATTTGAATACAAACAAATCTACACCTCTATTCTCACAATGGCAAAAATATGTTCAATATTTAATTTCTCTTCCACATAGAGTCGCAAATTGTTTACAAAGAGACATACCCAAAGATTTCATTCTTGAAAATTATTGTAACATTCTTGTATTTCATTTTGTAAGAGCTGTAGATTTCATGTCTGATAGTTGCTTGTATTCTGATATAAAATATAGTCTCAAATTTTTGTCTTACATACTAAGCAAAATAATCATAAATTTCAATGATTCTTGTAAATCAAAACCAATCCTTAATATCATTAACATATTTGTGTCTTGGACTATGACAGAACCTAATAATGTTGGATCATACTTTAGAAAAAGACTTATTCAAAATGTACTTGAAAATTTGTCCCGTTCTGCCATAGAAATAATATCTGTTATGATGTTGAAAAATGTATGTATCGACTATTCGGTTAGGGAGCCCCATAAAATGCCACTTTTTAATATGCTCGGAAGAGCTGTAAAGGAAAACAAAGATTGGGAGTATGTCCTTTGCACTAAAATTCCGATTTTAACTAATTTTTCACGTAAAGATACTCTCCTTATTGAAAATTTGATTCTGTATCTTTCTGTTGTTTTAAATGACTCAGAATTAAAGGAGGATAATAATTTATCTGATTTGATAATGAAACTACTGACTAGTTGGTCATCTAAAACTAGTCTTTTGTATACTGATTTCAATCAACGAATATTCATTACTCAAATGCTTTTGTTAGCTGTGAATTATTTAAGTTTTATCACAAACTTCAAAATTAACATGCGACTCATTTCCAAAATGAAAGCTAGTCTTTTTGACGGTGTATCGATGCATCTCGATTCTATCGATCCTCAAGTTAGATGTTTGGGCATGGCTACTGCTGAAATATTCTTGAATATTATAACTTTAAGTGAATCGGATAGTAAGGATAGACCTTCTTTAAAATTCGAATATGACGGTCTTGGAGAAAGCCCTCTTAAATTATACAATAACCTTTTGGAAATAAGTCGAAAATGCGTATTCGATACGTCATATAAGCCTCAACCTCATGAGTGTAATATAACTCATTCTTGTGGTTTTCGTATGTTAGAAACTATAGGCAGTGAAATTTTCGCTGCCGAAACTATTGAAAATGTCCCACAACATTCTTACAACGAAATAATCACTAAAATCGATAACGTGATCAAAAGAGACCTTCATGTCAATATGGCCGATGTTGCAAGCATTAAAACGTCTGTCATAAAAATGGTCGAGGAAATAGATCTTGATTCTGACGATGATTTAGAGCCGTACGACATGAGCCATGATGTACCAGAAAAAAGGAAAAAGAGACCGGCATTCCTCAGAGACTTGATAGAAAACCTCGTCGAATCTTCTGATCAAGAATGTTTCACAGAATCTTTGAATATAGCCGAAGAATTGATTTGCGTTCAACTGCAAAACGACGATTCGTCGTTGGCTATCGAACTTTTGGATTTGTTGGTACATTTGGAAAAGAAATACGCTATGGACGATTTCGAAGATATACGTACGTCGGCATGCGTTGCGATAGTTTGCGTTTTTCCTACGGCTTGTGCTGAGCATTTATGTAATGAATTTCATTCTCCTATGGGAAAATATTCGATTGCGACCCGACTTTTGTATCTCGATATTCTAGCCGGAGCTGCTAACAGAATGTCAAAATTCGAACCAGCAAATGATGTGAAAAAAGAAAGCACCAAACCGAACATGAAAATAAAAGACGATAAACAAAAATCCGCCGATACCGCACTGGCAATGTCAGAAAGAATAATATTGCAACGCTTAGAATCGAAAACGAGATATTTTCACTCGAAAAGTGTACATCCTTTTTCGAAAGCTCGCAAAAATACTTTTTCAAAAGTCGCAAGTAGCTTCTTTTATCCTCTTCTATATGGGTTTGGAAAACATCAATTAACATTAGTGGGGCATTGTCTTATCAGAGACACGGATAATATTCTTTTGCAAAAATTTTTGTCAGTAATCTCTGTTGTATTGATATCAAGTAAGAATAGCCTCGATAGTTTGAAATTTGCTGTGGAATCTCTGAATGTAATTTGGTGTTTGAGATATAATCGGGATTCTAAAATTCAGGCTGCCACAATTGTTCTCCTCGTCGCTGCTGTGACGAGCGTGTCGGCAGACGTACTTAGAACTCACTGTTACGACCAACTTGTTGAAATGAAAATATGGTTATCGGAATGCTATCTTTCGGCACCGAATTGTATTAAAAACAGCGATTCCAAAGAGTGTGAAATTTTAGCGAAAAGTGCTCAATGCATTCTCGAAAATTTGCTTTGTGATAAATTCGAAACTGTTTTTTAATTTTCCCATACTGATTTGATTGTAGTTAGAGTTATTCCATTTAGATTAGAGTTACCTGTATCTTTAATTTTTTTATTTCACTTTTTACTTTACAATAAATATAAATTCTAGAAAATATGCTATTTTTTTGTTATGCCCGTTCATAATTTAAATTTTCATAATAGAAATGGTAAGATATTTATTTTAATATATCGTATCAATTAAAATATAACTTGAATATTAAGAAAGTATAGTGATTTTTTAATGATTCCTAATTTTTAATTTGCAGACGTTGTCGGCGGAGGTTTGACTCTTCAACCCGTATCTATGATTCCTTCTAAAGATAATGCCTCGGGAAATAAACTGCCTAATATTTCAACATCTATGAACCAAAATAAACAACCTATTGGAGCGACTTGGGCAGACAGTACCAAAGTTATCGACATCGATGACTTATTCGGAATGAAAAATGCCAAGAGCGGACCAGCGCCGTCTATGAATCAACTGAAAAGCACTCCGTCGAGTCCAATGCACAATTCTAACGGTACGGGAAACATGTCCACTATGTATCAGCCACCACTCGCTAACAACGCAAATATGAATCCACCGAACAAAGGATTCCCGCAAATGTCTAACATGTTCCCGTCTAATAATCCGTTGGCTCCGACTAACAATAACAACGGCAATTTCAATTCCTTTTCCAATCCAAATGCTAATATGTTTGGCGGTGTTAGTCAACCGTTCGGCTCTCAGCAAATGCCTTCGAACCAACAGCCGAACTTTTTCCAAGCACAATTCAAATGATATAAGCCGATATTGTGGATAGACTAAAGTCCCTCCACAATTGTTCGTAATAATTTCTCAAGACTTAACTTTTTCGTTGGAATTTTCAGGCAATAATTTTAGATCTTATTTTATCAAAATTTGCGCATAATGAGTATATTGAGTACATTCCATATGTGACATTTTAAAATAAAAAGTTCACTAATTATTTTTTATTCCGTTTAGAATCAAAAATTTCTTAAAAGATTTTTGGATAATTATTCGACAATAAACGTCTCAGACGCTTTCAGTTCATTTTATTTTCACTTACATGAATCCAAGACTTATTTTAGTATGCTTAAAATAGCATAATGAAAATCATATTTTCAAATAAGTATTTATAGTTGTATAGTAAAATTCTATTTGTTTAATTAACAAAATAAAACGTAAATTCGTTTTGAAGTGTTAAAATGAATATTCAAGATAAAATGACCAATTAATTACCAAAAATGACGTCACAGAATTTCATAGTTCACTTTCATTCGTCACGCATTTAAATCGTTCACAAAAACTCGACCCCGCTTCAATTTTAAATTAAATGGATTCTGAAATGTCAATCTGAAAATATCGGACATATCCACATTGCATATTGCCGTTTCTAAAAGTGCTTTTTTTTTCACAAACGTTAATACGGATGCAAAATGTGCATTCACCTGTGATATAGTGATTTACATTTAAATAAACAATTGTTTCAATCGTCACTATTGAAGATCATGTTTCTTTGTAACAAGTCAACTTTTCGTTAAAAAATTAAATACCAAATATTATCACGTTTGGAAATTTCATCTACATTTTACCATTTCTTTTTTTGATTTATAAAATTGATGAAATTTATTTTGAGATGATGTAATCAAATATAATGTAATATTCATTTTGACTGTATTTTTGAAGTTTCGTATGTCTTTGTATATAAAAATACTAAATATTGTGAAAAGTTTCAAAAACTATTTAGATGTCAAAATTTTAACATTCTAATAAAATTATAATTTCATTTAGATAAATACATATTTTCATATATTTTTTATTTTTTATTTTCCATTTTGATGTTTGTTACAAAAATATATTTTAATATTCGATAAATACTAAATTATTGTATAATGTATGTGTATGAAGTGGTTTTTCCATATCATATTTATAATAATATAATATATTCGACTAGGGTCATTGTGGGTTTACAAATAGAATTTCTGTGCTAAATGTAAATATTCATAGAATTTTTAATAGAAAATTTAATTTTGCGAAAGATTGACATATAAAACATTATTTCTATAATTCACTGTGCCCTAAATAATGATAAAATATAACTTTAAGTTCTTCGTGCAATTTAAATACAAGTATTTGTGTACTGTTTCAAATTAATTAGATACATTCTACTATCGTTTTGTAAATATAATTATTATAAATCCTATAATTTTA
This sequence comes from Hydropsyche betteni, assembly GCA_028571205.2. Lineage (NCBI taxonomy): Eukaryota > Metazoa > Arthropoda > Insecta > Trichoptera > Hydropsychidae > Hydropsyche > Hydropsyche betteni. Next base: position 7,554,195 of record JAOXNN020000006.1, read on the forward strand.
TGTATGTAGTTTTCAAATTTCTATTAAAAATATACAAATTACTATACAGGTTTATTAAATATAATATATTGGATGTACATTTTTTTTGATAATTATATTAAACATAATAACTTTCTCTTTTTTAAAACTAAAAATATTGAAAATATCATTCGATACCATCGATATTACAATCTTCATTGATATATTCTGATTATTGATTAATCATAGGAAGAATAAGACTTTGAAAATGTTCAAACTGTGAGATTGTTAGTTTTGTAATGTTTATTTTTGATGTAAACACCTAACTCGTAACTTACACAAAAGTTTTGCTTGTGTATTTTACAAGTTTCGTTACAATTTCCATTAATCCATTCCTTTTATTTGAACAGTAGTGATTTATTTCACATTTCCATTAACAGAACACGAAACTTACACATTTCCTACTTTTACTACTTATATTTTACCTGAAAATGTATTCGCTTCAAATTAAATTCCATATGATTAATTTCCTAAGTACGTTAGCATAGTTTGAAGTGTATATTTTAACAATCAAAGATTTTTATTTCTTATTGGCAGCTGCATACTTAATTTTTACATTCATTCTAAGTATTTGGGAATACACATATAAAAATGTATCTATCACATCAATATGAACGCTAGAATATTTCATGTTGTGATTGTAATTTCAATGTATATAATCCCGCAAAGTGTTTGTCATGTGTTAATCAAATGTTTTTGAAAGTTCATATTGAACTATAAAACAATATGTATTTTAAAATCAAATTATGAAGTAGAAATAGATGAAGGAGTCATCTTGAATCAGCACACTTTCTCAAACGCCATCATTCCTATTATAGGATTGTTTTTATTACTTTATTGTGTAATTTTCTAGAAATTTTATGATCCGTTAATGTTTGTTTATGACACAATTTGAAATATTCACTTTTTAATTGTAAGTATATATGGAAAACATAGCGAATATGTTAATCGATGTAATTTTTTTACTGTTGATGATGGTTTATCAAATTTTTAGTAGAATTTTTCGCCTATTTTGTATAACAGTATGGTTTCATGTTATATATATTTTATGATTATATTAATTTAATAATACGCAATGCTCATAAGGTGCTGGGATAATGTTAATCTAATTGGGTATAATAAAATATATCTAATGATTGTTATATTGTGTTTTATTTTTCAACTTATGAAAATATTCTACATAAAAACCATTTTTTATTTATCGCTAAAAAAAAGGATCATTTATTTTTTACAAATCGCAACAATATACATCGGAAAATAAGTCTAACGAAAATGAGATTATAATTTCATAATGAAGAAATTCAAAAATTATTTTCAATTAACGTAACTTACAATAAAAAAATCAATTTTAAATAACTGGAATGAAAATTGATTTCATTTATAACTTAAAAAATACACATAATCAAATTAAAATTATCAGTAGTAATTTTTAAAAAGGTGAACTCGTCAGAGAATTGAGTAAAATTCGATGCACGTAATCTTAGGCTAACGGTGATGTGCTGTATCGATAACAATCCCTTTTTTGTCATGGTTATTTCGCTTCAATACTCCATTACAAATATCTACTATACAATTATAGGCAACTTTGATCACAGAAGCGTTATTCAATAAACTAACACTAATCGTAGCAAATGTCAGTCAATTTCCTCAATCTTATCTTTGCAACAATGGTATCTCACTTATACAATTATTGCAATAAAAAGATTAAGTTTGAACTTAATTTTCTATCACAGAAAACGTCGTTTGATTGTAAAGATGAAATTTTATTATAACAAGATTTGTGTGTGATAAAAAGGAATTCATCCAAAAAGCACGAAAAGAATATTCCTAGATTCTCATACTTATCGATAATTAATTACTATTTCTATCAAAATTAACTTTTCTTAAAAATTATATTCGCTTAAGACGAAGAAAGTAAATATGATAATCGAATCATTCAATTATAATTGATTGCATGATAAAAGATAAAAGGAATAAATGGACGGAGGAAAATATTATAGAAATATTAAAGAAACTGACAAACATTACATTACATTCGTCACATACTTTCGATAAATAAAGAAAAAATAACATAGCGAAAACGTAAATATTTCAATTAAAATAATATTCAATAGATAAGTTATGAGAATTAAATAATTCAATATGCTTTTCTGTCATCAGAAATAATGATAAAATTTTACGGTGATACTTTATAGACAAGCATATTCTATTGAAAATATTGTACAATATTTTTTTCAATTTCGAACGTGGTTAAAAGTGATTGCTTTTTATAAAAATTTATGAAAAATCAATCTTGCAAAGATGCGATATTGCGCAAGGCATATATTGTACTCGTATAAGTTTTTGTCACTATATTATATCCAAATTCCGATAGGAATACTTCAGCTGCCAAATTTTCTTTACCGAAAATTTCTATAATCGCTATAGAGACCTACAAAAAGTAAAAAAAAAATGTATATATATAATATACGAAAAATTAAATAAAACCATTAATATCATATCACAATCTACCTTATCTTTCGGCAAAGAATACAATACATCTATTTCGCACCCACCACACGAAAGAGATAAGAAATCAACGTTGCGATGTTGTGCTGCAAGTAACAAAGAATACAACGGAAAACATTTAACACGAGCGCTGAATTCTTCCCCATTTCCGAGCGCCATGACTCCAACTTCTTCACGAGGCCACATTTCTTGATAAGTAATCTAAACACAATATCCAAACAATGTAATCGAGAATTGAAAATTCATTCAAACCAAAAAACACTGATTACTTCTTTCGGGTGAGTATTCCAACTCAAACACGCGTGAATCGTTAGAGTTCCCGGTGCAGTACGTCGAGCTCGTAATCGAAAATAGTCGTGAGCGTCTGGCGTCAGCAACAAACCTCGCCATCCCAAATATCCTTCCAACCATCTGGTTCTAGATCCGCCTCCGGATGCAGCACTGTACGCTCCTATCTCCACGAATACTCCGTTGCGCTGAAATTTCAATTAAAACATTATCTTATATTGAATCGTTCGAAGCACCAGTGTTTAAACGTGAATATTTACTTTGTGCTTGAGCAATTCGGCTACTACGCTTTCGGTGGGAGTGGGAACCAACGGCAAAGGTTCTGGCGGAAGAGGAGGGTGACGCGAATGGGGAGGGAAAGGCTTAGCGGCGCTACTCAACTGCCACTGTCTTATGTAGGCGACTAAAACGTCGTCATCTTGCGATACTTTCGCCAGTACCTCGTCACGCCTCATGTTTTGTCGGAATTGCTGCTGTCTCATAGCTGGAAAGGTTTAATTGATATTGAAATCGTATTTCACGTGTAAATTAGTTAAAAAGTATGTACCTGTATTGTCCATGTAAATAAGTAACGTCGTGATCACCATGACAAAAGTGACGACGAATAGGACAGCGGGAAGAAAATGTCGAAACGGTTCTTCCGGTGTAACGACAGTCGTAGCGGGTGCGGATATAGTTTGATGTTCATCATTCTATGAATAAACATAATGGGATTATTAAGGAAAACAACAAAACTGCCACCTTTCACTGCAATCGCTACTTCATTGTTTTTTTTTCCTAGTATCCCAGCGGTTCCATTTCGACACCACTTCGATTTTAGCATTACCAGAGACATTTAGGATTCATTGGAAAATTTTATTATTTTATTAACCCTTTATGTGGCATTGGAACCGCTGGGATACTGGCAAAAAGTTGTTCTTCCACGGTACCACTGGGACACAAAGGGTTAAATCAAGATTTTTAAGGTATTTCAAAAATTATTATTTTTAAAAATTTTTATAAAATATATTTGGATGAAAGTTCTATCCAACTATAATGACAGAACCTATCTCCAATTTTTGTAGTCACCATGATTTGTTTTTAAAAGGTTATTCTAGAACATATTCCTACGTATCATAAAAAGAAGATTAGATGTATTTCACCAAATACAATGAACTGGGAGCAAAAAGCTCATGATTCTCACAATCAGTGCAATGACGATGGCAGGATATGGATATAAATAAATAAAAGTGGATAGTTATCAAAGGAAACTATCCAAGTAAACTTTTTCATAGTTTCTAAGCAAAGTGAATAAATATGCAAATAAAGTGAGTAAATAGTTGGATCATGTTGCAATTGAACTTTGATGAATTTCAAAGGAAACTAATCAAGTAATTTTTAATAGTTTCTAAGCAGAATATGTAAATAAAGTGAGTAAATAGTTGGAATCATGTTGCAATTGAACTTTGATGAATTTCAAAGGAAACTAACCAAGTACTTTTTTCATAGTTTCTAAGCAAAATATGTAAATAAAGTGAGTAAATAGTTGGGATCATTTTGCAATTGAGCTTTGACGAAAGTCAAAAGAAACTAACCAAGTACTTTTTCATAGTTTCTAAGCGAAATATGTAAATAAAGTGAGTAAATAGTTGGATCATGTTGCAATTGAACTTTGATGAATTTCAAAGGAAACTAACCAAGTACTTTTTCATAGTTTCTAAGCAAAATATGTAAATAAAGTGAGTAAATAGTTGGAATCATATTGCAATTGAACTTTGATGAATTTCACAGGAAACTAATCAAGTACCTTTTCATAGTTTCTAAGCAAAATATGCAAATAAAGTGAATAAATAGTTGGAATCATGTTGCAATTGAACTTTGATGAATTTCACAGGAAACTAATCAAGTACTTTTTCATAGTTTCTAAGCAAAATGAATAAATTTACAAAACAGCGAATAAATAGTTGGAATCATGTCGCAATTGACCTTCGACGAAAATCAAAGCGAACGACTCTACCTTGCGTATTTGAACCGTAGACGAAGCCGAAGACGTTTGATGTACAGGAGCCGCAGGCTGTTGGGGGTGCGGAGGCTGTGCGGGCAGTTGGGGTTGTTCGCGGGGCGCGGGGCTCAGCACGAGACCGGCCAACCGTCGCAGCTTGCCGGCGAAGAGTACGGCCGCCGTTCGGACCATTCTTTGTTGTTTCGTCACGCCACTTTCTTCGATTTTTCGTTCGACAACAAATAACCGCGAGCTCCACTCGCCACGCCAGAACGCCAATCGAACGTACGCCTTCACCACCACTACCACATTTTTGTTTTGATGCGAAATTGTCGATTTCGATCTTTGATCGTGATTGGGATTGGTCGTTTCGATTTAGTTCATTATGAATCGTTTCGTTTTTGTTTCAGGGACTTGTGCGTTATCTTTGCAGTCAAATTTTATGTGTTGCGCATTGTACGTAAATAGTGTTGCGGTTTGTTTCGGATGTGAAAATTGTGCGGATTTGCATCTTTGTGGGATTTTTATTACGCTTTTTAAATGGTCGTTGAAAATTGTAGTTCGGCCAAGGGATGTGAATGTCAGAAAAAATGAAAGATGCCGTTCGTTGTGATAACCTCAAAATTTTTTGACAGCTGTCAATTTCATGATGAAATTTAGAATTTCTTTTATTTTGATTATAATGTTATTTTAAATATAAAATAATCTCAACAAAATTGGCTCAAAATAAAAAAATAGTATCCAACCATAAATAGAAAACGAATAATTGCCGTTGGCAGCAAATTTTCTGTAATGGATGTCATTTTTTGTTTTAAATAAATAAAATCATAGCATTGAATAAAATATAAGCCAATCAGAAATAAAAACCGATGTGAGGTATTATTTTTTTTATTTTCATACTAAAAATTGAAATTCATAATGATGAAATGAGGAACTAATTACAATTTTTGATATCTTATTATTTAAATTTGATTACTCGAGACTTGTGTAAAATACCAATACCGATTCCAACCGCGCAGATCTCAGTTCAACCGTAAATATAAATACTTATACAGATCAAACAAATATAAATATTTATGCACATAAGCATGCAGAATTTTCTTGTACTTGATTTATATTCTAAATTTGTCGCATGCTTCCTCCTAATATTAAATACGATAATGATCAATTTGATCAATTTAAAATCGAACCAGATAAACTCACTCATTTATGAATAAGCAAAAACAAGGGACATATTTATTGAAATGAAACATCTTTTTTATAATTTTCTAAATAATTAATGATATTCGATAATAAAATATGTACATTAAGTAAATAGTACTTTATCATAAAAAAATTATTTATAAACTATTATATTTAAATAAATCAGCCGTTTCGGTTTTACTAATTAGAAATCAATGTGTTAGTAAAAACACCAAAACGGCTATGAGTCATGCAAAAAAGTTTCCTTTTAACAAAAACTGATAAAATTATATCATATAAGCGATGAGTCTTAACAGACTTTAAAACATTTCATAAATGTCCAAATTAAAAAGATATCAATTAATTATAACAGCGGAGTAAGTCAAAATAAATATATGCACTATTCATTTCATTAAAAAAAAACATACACATGCACATCATCAGCACGTTCTAATTAAAAATCTAGTCACTTCTAATAAAATACTATATGCATATGCATGTGTATGTGCCATAATCAACGTACAAAGTGTCATAAAATTAAAAACAATTTCTGCATACAAAAATATAAGCAGAGCTTTCTCTTTTTTGATGAAAATAAATATCTAACATTGTATAGTGAAAACAATAATTTTAATGTAATCCATTACGAAACTCGTAATTTTATAAATTCATTGAAAAAAGTCTAGTTTGATTTTTTCGTTTACATACACAATAACATAATGTTGAATACGAAAGTATCAAATTTTAATACAACATTGAGCTGTGAGAAATGAGGCACATGTGTTAAAAAATGCTATTTTAGTAACTTTTTATACATATAAAAATTGAACGTGTGCGCATATTAAACATATACCTTAGGAAATAGCAAGTATTTCAACTTATTATCGGGAACTTTAGCTTTTTTAACAATTTACAAGAACCTATTTTTTTCAATAAGAGACAATTAATATCGAAATTTCGAGAAAACTTAATTTTGACATAAAACTTCTGCCAAGGATTCCTCCACCCCGTTAACTACATCGGCTGCTGTAGTGTGAGCGGTCAGCAAAGATCGAGTTATTGGAACTGTCGGTTTAGCAGCGCCCGACACGGTCACTAGTCGGCTGGCACATTTTATCATATTATTCCAAGCTGCCGGAGGCGGTTTTGGCAGAACCGAAGCACGTTCCATCAAAGCCACCAAAAGATCAAGTCCCAGCTGAAACATGAAAAGAATTATTAGAATATGCACTTACATAATAAAAAATGGCTACTATTTAAATGGTCAGAATTTAAAAATACGATTTAGGTCAGAATTTTTATCCCATTTATCAGATCATAGTCGTCTTATCTTATAGTCAGTAAAAAAATATGAAAGAGTAACATATTGGATTTGAAATAAATTACTCCAAACCCAGTTAAAATTTTGACCATTTAATATTTATTCTGACCTTTTTGGTTAAAATTCTGACCAATGTCAAATAAATTCTGATAAATGGGATAAAAATTCTGACCAAAATTACAAAATTCTGACTATTAAAATACCAGTCTTTAAATAGTAGCCATAAAAAATGTCTCATATTAAATCTTACCGTTGTACTCATAATAAAATGCATAAGGCTTCGTTGAGGTAGGCTTGGCGTAGCAGACCTAAGAGGTACAGATGATGCTCTTTGAGGAGTAGTAGCAGAAGCAGAACCTTCGGATAGCATTAAACAAAGATTAGATACAGGAGCCCACCCTTCAGTTCCGCTTAGATATCTGCAATACGTAATACGTAACGTTTTAGTACAAAATATCGGAAAGTTGATGATGAAAAACATCGATTTATTTGTCTCACTGTTGAAAGTGTTCTACTAGAGGATTTAAAACGTTGCCGTCCCTACGAATTGCATATGGAAGGGCGCGTAATAATCTTGGCCAAACACGACCGAGTGGAGCTCGCCATTTTTCTGTCGGAACGGCTTGTTTCAGAATTCTCAATATCAACATCTGCAATGAATTACAATCGTTAACTAAACTGCGTTATAACCGTACTAGCTTAATATATAAAGCACTTGCCTTTCCCTTTCGAATGTTCATAAAAGACAATAACCTATCTTCGAAAAGCAATCCCGAAAATAACTTTCCGAGCAAATCATTTTTATTTTCGTCCAACAAATTCGGAACGGCGGGAGTCGAATTTTGCAAAAAATTCACACCGTTATTATTGTTAGGTATTGTATTATCGACTCTATCCTCCGATTTTAACACCCTGAGTCTTATCTCTGCCTCCACCACTTTCATGATCTTAGTGTTACTTAACATATTGTTAATGGAAGTTATGAATGGATCCTCGTTAGCTTTTTGCTTATCTTCACGTTCCTAAAAAATAAAATTGAAAACGTTACACCATTGAAACAAATAATGCAATAGTCTAATATAAATTTTACACACTTTAAGAACTACGGCATTTGCAATGGCTAATGGTTCCGACATATCCTCTAGTCGAAGTAAAATCCTATAAAGAGTCTCAATAGCTAAGAGAATATGTCGGGTTCCCCTCGGAGCACCAATTACTCCGGCGGAAACGCTGCTAGTTCCACTATTTCGACTTTCACCCGTAGGAGATTCACAACCTATTACTTCCATATCGATTATTTTACGCGGAGCCGTCACAGAGCCGCACTAAAACAATAATAAAGGCACATAAAAAAAACATGCAAAAAAGATTTACAAATACTTTTCATGTGACAAATACCTGCAATTTTCCTAAAGAGTTCTCAAATTGGGTGGGAACATAAATACGTGGCCCGTCTTTGTTGTGTGGAGTGTTTTCGTTGTTGCTACGAGTACTATTGCATCTTTCCCTACCACCTTCATTGTTTCCTTGATTTCCACTTCCTAAAAATATATTTGTTTTCGTTAGGTTACACTCATCGAAAGTGTATGTTAAACATTGATACATTACCGTGACTATTATACTGACTATATCTATTATTTGCAAGATTTTTTTGACTAAACGGATGATTCTCTTGATTCACTTTGTGAGCTTCTTTAACCTCTTCTTTTTGTTTTTTCGCTTTTCTTTCTAAAAACACCTAAAAACGACAAAAACGTATACACAAAGCACATAATTTTTAATATTCATTAAAATAACGAAACGTTTTCCAACCATATAATAATAATCATCAATATACGGAGTGCCGGTGTTAAGCTGCATCATTTGAATGTTCATTAGCCATTGCTTTTCTCTCGCCGACATTAATCCGCTGTAAGGATCTGCATCGGCACCGTGTTGCCGATTATCAGAATTTCCACTATTCCTCTGCATGCCCCCTTGATTATTGTTATAATTTGATTGGTTATTATGCTGAAGCATCCCTCTAGCGAGCATAGAATTTGCTACAATTGCGTTCACAAATCCAGTGTGCATATTGTTCTGAAGCATGGGGTGAGTGTTTTGTATCATTTGTATTAAATTATTAGTGTCAGTTTGATTTTTGTTCCCCGGACCATTGGGGAAATTAGAAAATGGCCTATTATTAGAGCCTGTGCGGGACATGGCACTATTCTTATTTAACATTTGATTCATATTGTTTTGTGGATTGTTGCGGGTATTCATCTGCTGGTTCGGCAGCGTCCGCTGATGCGTATTCATCTGGTTCATATTATTATGCTGATTTAAAGGAATTTGTTGATTAGACGGCATAACGTTAGAATTGAACTGTTGATTGTTAGGGAATGGTTGTTGTCCGTGTTGAAACTGTTGATTGTTCGGAAATTGCTGCTGACCGTGAGGAAATTGTTGGTTTTGAGGGAATTGCTTATTGTTAAACGACACAGGTTGAGGGAACCTCTGTTGATTCATATTATTAGAGTGCTGTTGATTGTTGAAATGATTAGATTGTTGATTAAAATGCATCTGATGAAACAAATTCTGATGTTGATCTACGTTGGGAACTGGACCCGATAACGGCGGTCTATTTGGAACATTTCCCGGAGATAAATTATTGGGTGGCATCATCTGAAAACACAAATAAACTAAGCACGCGATGATATTAAACGGTGAAAACAAAGAAGAAAATTTTTACGTTAAAGTTCCCATAAGGATGTTGCGAAACTTGATTCGGTGGAATTTGAGGCATACGATAAGGCATATTTTGTCCAGGAGGATGACTCATAAACGGATGTTGTCCACCGATAACAGGAGGAGGCAGACCCATAAGTCCGGCGGGAAAGCGTGGCTAGTTCGAAAAAATGACGAAATTAATATCCAATTTACAAATCAACAGATTCGTACAAGTAAATAAAATACCTGGAACAGTAACATAGGTGGTTTTTGTTGGGATGATTGCATCGATTGCACTTGAGGTTGTTGTTGGCGCAAATTTCTCTCCAATTCTTCGACCGTACAGACATTTTTTAGCCCTAAAGGCAATGATGGAATCTATAAAAAGACATACATAATAATTTATATTGTTTTAACTATTATAACATGAAAATATTTATATATTTACATGCGGTAAAGATTGTGGAAGATGGGGCGGCAGTGGTAAAGGTTGTGGTTTGATCACATTTTGTGACGACCTTTGAGGTGATTTGTTTTTATCAATTTCTACCATTAAATTGGATAATGATTCTTCTGTAAAAAAACAAACATATATATAATACCAAAATAATTAAATGAGTATTATTAAAGAAAAAAGTCGTACCGATGTCAATGAGTTTAGTTTTCTCAGTAAGAAGTGTAAACTCTTCATGTTGTTGTTCCCAATCTCCATCATCGACTATAAAACATATATTTCAAAAATTACACAAAATATTATACAAAATCAAAACATAAAACATATCGAAAATAATGATTTGGATAAATCTCACGTACACAATATTGAAAAAATTAAACATTTAACAAATATTTGATATGGAACCCATAAATATTTATGCCAAGAAACTTTGTTGAATCGTTCCAAGGAAACCGAGTCTAACAACTGATAAAGAAATAAGAATTTTAATTGAACTATCGACAAGATAATAGCTATTCTGATTACAAAAGTGCACAGGGCAACACTCGCCAAGATCGCAAAACGATCAACCTCTACAAACAATACAGTATTTACGAGTATAATAATGTGTGAAACATAAGAATGTGCACACAAGTGCTAATGACAAATGCAATCAGTTCGTGTTTGAGCACTGCATTGACATTCAAAAATTCCGTTCTTTGATATTGAAATGTGAATGGATGGAAAATATAGTGAAATTTTAGCTCACCCATCTCCCCGAAGGTCTCATCGTTGAGGGCATCGTATTCGTCTTCCGAAGCCTCGAAGACACCCTCTGCATCTTCCGTTTCATCTAAATTCTGAAAATGTTAAATGATATTGAATTCAGATTCTAAAACAAACAATTATAAAAGCGTGGATGATCGTTTGTAATATTCTTGGATGAAAATTTACTTGCGATCATGAATATGTCGATTCTTTGTTCAATTGTTAGTAAATTCCGATCCGAACATTGTATAAATTTATATATTTGATTGAAAGTTATTCAAACGTTTTTTGACGATTCGTAAATCTTTTCTATTTGAAATGGATTGCATTACTGTATTTTTTTGGAACAAATAACCAATTTTAATGATATTTGTCTTTTTCGACAGTGCAGGTAGTCACTAATTTCTCTAATGACTCATTACAATGTGTGAATTTATTTTATTTTAATAACTCGTCAAAATTAATCACGTAATTGTCATTTTTAATAGTTATACAAAAGTTTTAATAGTTAAATAAAAAGTTTTAATAGTTAAATAAAAAGTGAAAATATTAGCCGAGACTAAATAATAATAAATGTTCAATAACATATAATTGTAGACTTTTCAATTTAATACATTTATACAATCGTGATAATTGTAACATTTCTAAGATTATCTATTATCACAGAAAAATATGACCCATCTTGATCTCTACCGAGAATACTTATATTTATACTTATTGCTTAATTTCAATGATTAAAAACTGACTTGTATATTTGTTCAATTTCAATTTAAAAAAAGTCTTTTTCATACATTTTTATGACTCATTTTACATTGTGATTTAGAAGAATCTTATTACTTCGTTAAATGAGGAAAATTTATACCAGTGGTCGGCAAACTATTACCAGTGGGTAATTAAACTGTCCATTACGACGTTTTGAATTGCTTACAAAGAAAATATATTTTATAGTAAAGATATGATATTCAAAATTAAAATATCATATTTTTTTTGTAAGCAACTCAAAACGTCGTAGTGGGCAGTTCAATAACCCACGGGGAGTAGTTTGCCGACCACTGACTTGTACAGGTAGTCCTCGACTTATGACGACTCGCACTTAAGACCGAAAAAAAAAAAAACAATATAATATTTTTTTTAATTGAATGATAAATCTCAAGCAGGTGTGAGAAATAAATATGGAGGAATGTAGCACCGTCAAAAAAAAATCATATTGAAAGAAATGTCCTGCTGCTTTTAATTTAATTTATCAAGAAATACAAAAATTTGAAATGATGGACCCAAACAGTGTTATTTATTTATTATTCATTATTGTATTAATAAAAGTAAAACTACCAAAAAAATAAATAATTATATAGATTCGACTTAGGACGGATTTTACTTACGACCGAAGTTCAGGAACGTATCTCCGTCGTAAGTCGAGGACTACCTGTACTTATATTTCTACGAATATTCACGAGTCGCTATATGAATATTTTTTAAGGTTTCCCTGAATTTCTGGGTTTTTGTGACACTTCCCCTGAGATTTGTATTAAGAAAAAAGTTTAATTTTTAATATTAAAGTTTAATTTCGATGACTGTACCCGATTTAAATATTTAATTAACAAAATGAAAATAGTTCATTTGTTATTATAACCAGACGTCATATAGGCAAAGCCAGTAGTTAGCAGGTAATAAGCATCATATTATAGACGTTAACCGTATACGCATAAAGATCATATTAGAATATTAGAATATCTGAAGTCACGAGAAATTCATTCGAACATAAATCCGTGATTATATACAGCGGAATAGATAGACAGCGACGTGAAAACACAAAAATCCAAGATAAAACCAAACGAAACGAACCCGACGCTTCACATCGCCGAACTGTCACCCGAAACGTCAAAACCAAACCACCGGCTCCATTACAATTTCGAAACTTCAAAAGACAGCATCGCCGTAACGTCATCGGCCGAAGCGTTCCGGTTTTGGAGGGAACCGATCGAAAACGATCGCCTATGACACGAGACGCGAACGAAACCGGCGCGGACGCGCAAAAGAGGCGGGAAAGCGTCGGGAGGCGACAATCACCGTGTTGAATCCGAAGAACTCGTCCGCCATGTGTGCGGCCGACGGGCATGACAGCCGCGCGCAGGGCTCGTCGGCGCGTCCGCGGCGGCTCACTGTTATGGCGGGGGCGGGGGCGCGAGGGGGGCGCCGCCACTGCGGGGCTCCGCTGGCGGGAGGGCGCGAGAGCCTCGTACGACGACGGCGGCGGAGAACCGCGCTCCGCACGAAGGCTGCGACACCCGCTGCTGCCAACCGCCGGGCCGGGCGCGACACGCTCCACGGTGCGTTCTGCCAACGCGACGGGTGGAACGGTGTGCGGATGGAGGTTCCACGAAAGTCCACTGTTTGAAAGTTCGCAGAACGGAAGTTCCCATCGAGAAAGTTCCCACCGAGAAAGTTCCCACCGCGAATTTTCACATAGAGAAAGTTCCTTCCCGCGAATTTTTGCACCCACGAAATTTCACAACGCACACATAGAAAAATCCCCTCGTATAGGGTTGCCAGATGATAATTTGATAAAGGAGGGCATATGGGTCTAAAAAGGAGGATTTTCAGTAAAAAAGGAGGACATTCAGAAATTAAACGAATTTTTTTTATATTATTTTA
>JAOXNN020000006.1:7568154-7644128 GCA_028571205.2 Hydropsyche betteni
TTTTTCGTTTTCGCTCACGCTCGCGCGCCGCCATTTTGCGTCTACCTAACCTAGCCCAATCGAAAAGTGCGGTGAAAGGTTTGTTACGCTCGTATTCGAGTAAAATTGTATAATTGGGATCATAAGTGCGTTGATCTGCACTGGCGAAAACGGCGCTTTCAATTGGCTCATTTGTATAATATAATGGGTTGTCGCTTTGGAGAAAACCCTATGTTATGTTAGGTTATATTATTTTATGTTACGTTAGGTTATATTATGTTAGGTTATGTTTGATTATATTAATTGGAATTTTGAAACGTTACAAATAAGAGTTTTGCAGATATCGAAGTTGTTTATTAAGGTTTCATGAACGTTCGCTACCAGAAAATTCATAATACGAAAATGTTGACCCCCGAAACATTTCGTATAATCGTTAATTCTATAATCTGTAAACAAAGCGCTAAGAGCGATTGCACGATGAAACCTTAGAAAACAATGGAAGGCAACTTTTGGGAGTGAACATTCATTCTATGAATTTTTTGGTTGCAATAATTTGTTATAACATTCATCGAACACTAAAATATATTTCTATTTCATATGAAACACAATTAAAGCTCACTATCTATCACATTTCACCCTTATCTTTCAACTTCGATACAAAATTAAACACCAAATTCAATTTATATTAAATTTTCAGACAACAGGACGAAAGGATGGCTGTTGGTCGATTCGCCAGTGCCCACAATCTTGTACACAATGTTGTATTTGGCTATCGTTTGGGCAGGACCTCGCATCATGAAGAACCGCGAAGCCTTCAAGCTGACATGGCTGCTGGTGCCCTACAACTTGGCTATGGCTGGGCTCAATTTATACATTGCTGTCCGATTATTAACGGCGTCTTGGCGACTACGCTATAGTTACATTTGTGAACCTTGCAGACAACGATATGATCCTGATGAAATGCAGGTTTGTTTTCATTATTTGATTCAATCCGATGAAGTCATTTCATGGTCATATTCATCGCCATCATATTGCAGAACAAGATATTTCTAACTATTGGAAAATCTGGTAATTTTCCTTGTTATTTCTCTTTAACGTATTATGTAGTGATGAGGAAAAGGTAACTTCAAATATTAAAAAGCATTTATTGTTAAAAATACAATCTTGTCCATATGTTGACTATATCATTAGTCGCTTAACTTTGATAGAATCTCTGTGTCTAACGAGGATAACGTTGATTTATGTTTTATATAGAACGTTATCAAATATTTACTTCTCTATACAAACATAGATATAATCTATGTTAAGTGTTGAATGATGTAGATGGTTGAGATTATTTGAAAGGGATGGTTTTTAATATTAAAATTCTTTTAAGTCACTTTTGGTATCATTATTAGTAAGTATATTCTTTTAGAAAAACTTACTAAACTTTTGATGGTATTTAAAGACATTATTTAGGCAGCATATGGTAATGATAATAAAATATATACACAGATTATGAATAGAATAATAAATGTCATATCAGACTTTGATGAAATATCTAATATAATACATCAAATTTATTCTAATTTCTTCTTTGTTACTCATATTTTACAATTTATGATTTATAGATAGCTAATGCCGTTTGGTGGTATTATTTCTCGAAGCTACTAGAGTTTTGTGATACCTTTTTCTTCATTTTACGTAAAAAAGATGAACAACTGACATTCCTTCACGTGTATCATCATTCAACCATGTTCTCATTCTGGTGGATCGGAATTAAATGGGTACCAAGTGGATCAAGTAAATATTTCACATATTTAAATTTCAAATTATTTTTCAATATCAAATTATTTACAATAAAATTATTATTTTTTAGCCTTCTTGCCAGCCATGGGTAACAGCACAATCCACGTATTGATGTACACTTATTACGGACTTTCTGTACTCGGACCTAAAGTCACCAAATTTTTGTGGTGGAAGAAATATTTGACAATCCTTCAGTTGGTAAGAAAATTATCATTGAATTTTATTCAATTATATATCGAATTCTCATGATTTTTTTAATTATAATAGATCCAATTCACTACGGCTCTCGTTCTTGGAATTAACGGATTAAGAACTGGTTGTGAATTCCCATTGTGGATGCATTACACTCTTATCTTCTACATGATTTCGTTCATTGTACTATTCGGAAAATTCTATTTCAAAGCATACATGACTCACGTAAGATTCAATATGAATTTCTTAAGATGCAAATTGTTTCGAAATATTTATTCAATTATCTTTTTACAGGGAGGAAAAGCACTTGAAGTCAGATACGGACAGCATTACACTCAAAATGGCGAAATAGTATCAGAATACACTTATAATAAGAACAAATTAGAATGAAAATTGTGGAATGACAATAAAAATGAATAATTTTGACAATGTCAGTCACAAAAATTATCTGCAAACCATATAGCAGTTACACAAAGTATACTATGAAAAGTATTTGCAGATAAGCAAATATGAATATAAGAAAATAAATATAATTAGTTATAAAACCAATTAATTGATTTAAGAGCAATTATCCATATGATAATTTAAAATTGAACATCACGTTTTTTAAATTTGAAACATTCCACCAAATTCTGAAAAAAAGTATCTATTGAAAATATAATAGATACAAGTCAAAGTGCATCACTTTTGTCTTGCTCAATATTGTGAATTTTATAATTTTATAATATGTATAAAATTGATTTACTTTTTTTATATTTGTATATTTTAAGCATTATATTAGCAATATACATAAAATTAGATTTATTAAAATTCAACTTGTAAATATTACTGGTTATCATTATCATTACTGGTTTCATTTATACAAACAACCTTTACCCAATCGATACGAAAAATTTAGTAAATTTATATAGCTGATCTGAAACATCACATACTACAGTGGTTGACATTGGGCTCGTGCCATATATGCCACTTTTTGTGCCCTTTGCACAATTTCGGAACAGCGTTTCTTCCTCACTAATCGACAATCTTGGAAAAATCCTTCGTTTCTTGGGAACCCATTGCTACTATCGCTGAAAGTCACAAGACCTGAACAAAAATTTTTTTTTAACAAAAACGTACTGATAATAAGAAAATTAATGAAAAATCATCAAATTCTTTGCTCACCAAGCCCCCATATTCTTCCGCCACGAAACTCTCCTTCAAATTTCATTCCGTCTGCACG
Source organism: Hydropsyche betteni (assembly GCA_028571205.2). NCBI lineage: Eukaryota > Metazoa > Arthropoda > Insecta > Trichoptera > Hydropsychidae > Hydropsyche > Hydropsyche betteni. The sequence continues at coordinate 7,571,336 of JAOXNN020000006.1, forward strand.
CCAAAACACTCCATGCCCGTGAAACCATCCTTGCATGAATTCTCCCTCAAACCTATTTAACAAAAAAATTATTATAGATACACTATCAACAATTCTCCATTTAATTGAAGTATATTGCTTACTTTGCACCGTCCGGAAAAGTCATCATACCCAAGCCAGAACACAAACCATTGATAAATGCGCCATCATATCTCGTCCCGTCTGGCAAAACAAGATGTCCCATACCATGTTTTTGTCCCCTAGAATTCCATTCACCTATATATCGAGTAGTATCTTCGTATTTATAAGCACCTATTTTAACTACACCAGGATCGACAACTGAAAGTGAAAATTAATGTCAAGTGTTTGATTATTAAAAGAAATACCATAAATAATTTTTATGTTAAACCTTCAACCATGTTTATTGAAAGAATACAACATGCAACTGAACGTAAGATACGTTTCGATCACTCTTGAAAGGTTTCATTATTTTAATCCTATTTTGCGAAATAAGGTTGATGAAAAATCAATACTAAACGCTTTAATGTTGCAAAGTGTATAAAATAAAAGAAATTGTTTTGTAAAAATGGTTTATTAAAAATATACAATATACAATAACTATTCTTCATCAGTTTCTTCTTCTGTTCCTCGACCACTAGATTCACTTCCAGATGCTGCTTCATCGACTTCCATCGGTTCGTTATTTTTTTGCTCATCAAACATTCTTCCACGATCATTGATATACTTCATTGTATATTTATTGAAATCACAACTAAAATCAAATTGAAACCATTGAATTATAAGTGAATAAAGGAAGTGCTTCAAATAAATATAAGACATACATTTGAGAAAGCTGTTGATATTTTCTACAAAGAGCTTTTTCTAGAGCTAACAAAGTCGGCATAGAGAATAATCCTTGCATTCGGTCTCCATGTATTGTTAAAATACACTTGACAAAATAAAGATAAAATTCAATGTGAGAACTATCTTCAATAATATCTGACACACTTCGTAACACAAGTTTTAAATAAGTATCTGGCAAATTTGATAGCGTTAAATTAACTGAAATAAAAAAAATATATATTTAAACATCATTAAATAAATTAATATTTGATACACAACAAAAAATAATATATTACTATCTGTAAAAGGAATCTTTTCGATTGCTTCTTTGATTATATTCGATTCGTTCAATTTTAAGGCAGACATCAAAGCAGAGCTCCATTCTTTTTTAGCAAGAGCATCACGGACACTTTGTGGAGTTGCGTTTAAATCTAGTTCGAACGGTTGAAAAACTCCACCACTGTTCAGCGAATATTGCATTAATCCTTGAGTTGTAGCGACGGAAAAACTTTGACCCGTCGGAGAAAAACGTACGCAGAAAACTCTGACCTGCATCATATTAAGAATTAATATGTTTGATCGAATAATAATTGAAGTCTTTAAGAAGACATTTCACCTCTGGTTTTAAATTTCTATCGGCCATATCTCCTTTTCTAGCGCCTGGAAGTTGAAGAGTTACATCGCCTCCTTCTAATTCGGTTCGTTTTTCTACTAATAACATACTTCCGAATTCTGTTAAATAGCGACGATTGATAAATTCCTGAAGTGTAAATGGGCAAAATTACAAAAACGGTATTTAAAACTGATTCATATTAAGAAAAATTGTAAAATAGTAATACATTCATAGCGTCTAAAGATTTGTTTAGAGTAATTTCGAATTTCTTTAATAAAATAGCTTCTTTGATACTGTAAATACAAATATTTTTCGACTGTCCTCCGGCCAATAAACACTTTCCATCAGCTGAATAGCAGAGAGATGTAAATGCTCTAAAAAAGAAACATTTGTGAGAAAAATATTAGGATTTCATTATTAGACGCACGTGAATAAATACATACTTTGCTTTCAAAGATTGCTTAGAAGTTATCAAGTCAGTATCCGAACGACCGCTTCCTAAATCATTTCTACCATCAATAGTACACACTTGATCTAACGATCGAATATTAAAGACACAAATTTGTCCCGTAAGTGTACAAATTGCTACCTGAATTTTTGAAAATAAATCATTTAACAAATTCAACTAAAAATAAATAATAATATTTCAAATATTTACTTCTTGTCCGTCTGGTCTATAAGCAACTTGAAGACTGTCTGAGTTTAATTGAATGGTTTCATGTTCAGTTCCTTCTTCAATGCAGTTCCAAAGACGTAAAGTTTTGTCCCAACTTACTGAAGCCAATGCGGAACTCGCAAGAGTAGGGCTAAAGGCCAAACTCGCAACGGGACCTTCATGACCAGGTAATACCTTTTAAAATATAGAATTATTATATTACAATATTTCTAAAACTAAATTATAGCAATATATAACAATTACCTCTAATAATTTTCCTAATTTTACAGACCATAGATAAATTTCAAATACATCTTGTCCACCAGCCGCACATAATTCACCGCTAGAATCCAAAGCACAGCAACTGAATTGTACCGGTGTTGGCGAAGTAAGAGTGCGAAAATTTCTATATCTGGTTATATCGAAACAACGAATTGTACCATCTAAAGAAGATGATATGAAAAATTTCTTATTAGCACTAAATTGGACATCGGAAATCGAGCTGGTGTGCTCGTTGAAAGTAACAAAACAAAATCCGGTCAGTGTATTCCATAATTTTACTTTGCCATCGTGACCTCCCGTTACAATATATTGTCCGTCGGGAGAATAGCACAGACATGTCATATCAGATGAGTGGCCTTGTTGTTTAAGCACGTATTGTTCGCCTAAAAGTATTGTGATTATTGACATGTCAATTAGTAAGAATATAATAAATGAAACAAATAAATACTTTGCCATTCCCAAACAAGTAACTGTCCGATTCCTGAACAACCTAACGCGATCCAATCTCCTGATTTTGATATTGCGATTGAACTGACTTGATGGTCTGAGATGTTCAAAGAATGTATTAAGTTGACATCAGGTAATTCATACAGATAAAAGACTCCTACAGAAAATCCTGTAACGGTAATTTATATATCAGTATTGATCGAATATTGAATAAGTGTTAATAATGACTATTATTATACCTATAACTAGAATTTTTGTATCTTTGTGATATGCTGCAGTAGTAAGACTAGCATTTCTGTTAGTTTGTCGAACGGAATCTCCTAAATAGTGTCTAGATTGTTTTTTATATCCAAACTTGATTTCATTTTCATTATTTTTGACTAATTTTCCTTGTTCATCTCTCGTTTCTGATGGTTCGTTTTCATGAGTGTAAGTAGGAACATCTTCTTCGTCCTGAATTTTCAATAAAATGTATAAAAAATAATTTCATTTAACCAAACCAAATTTATATACGAAATACCTTTTTTTTGTTGTTGTTTGATTTTTCTATAACTTCGTCTAACTTCACATCATCTTCTTCATTATCAGAAAGATCAGGATTAATTCTCTTTTTTTTCGGAGCAGAACCCGAAACCAAATCGTTCGGATCAACGTTGCAAACCCATATACAAAGTTGGCCGTTTCGACTCACAGTCGTGATATCAAAACTGTTCTTTTCAAAGAAACACCCGACAATATCTTGAGAATGACCTCCGAGAAGATAAGAACGGAAGTTTTCAAAGTTATCTAATGCGTAAATTCGAACGCACATATCTTTTGATCCGACTGCTAATAAACGGGAACACATGGACCATTCAACACAAGTCGTATCATCAACGGCACCTTTGAAAATGCGCTCCATTTCAAATGTACTATATTCACCGGTATATGGACCGGGAGATTTAATAATGAACACTGAAAAAATTGTACGTTAAAATAAGGAAGATAAAATTATATTTTAATGAAATAATATTACCATTGTTTTCTTTGCATACTGCAAAATGTTTTCCGTCAGGACTAAATTTCACCGCTTTAACAGCTTTGTGAAATTTATGACGATAAATAACTGTCAAGGATATCATGCTGATGAGATACGCTTCTCCCTCTGAAATTTGAATGAATGAATTGTATTTGAAGATATCGGAAAATTCTAATACATACGAAAATAATGAATACCTTCATTGATAGCAATCAAAGTACAACCATTTGGAGATAAATCCATGGCGGTGATATTATATTCGCTTTCGACAGGCAGAGTATTAGATTTATTACTGAAAATATATAATAAAATTTAATATTATTTTGATAAATCAAATTCTCATTTTTCTTATTTATACAAATGTATAATTTAAAATAGGACTATATATCAAAAATTTGAAGAACACATGTCTGTTTTTTGAAACATTTGAATTGTTATTACGAACAGTTCAAAAAAATATGAACCATAAGTCAAATTTATAGCAATATAAAGCCTACCTTTTCAAATCATATATAGTAATTCGATTCCCAACGGGACTGATCACAGAATATCCATCTGGTGAGAAAATCAAATCTCCTTTTCTATACACCGTCCCAAGGAGGTTACTAAACTGTAAAACGGCAATCGACTCAAATTAAAACTTCAGCTCAAAATATAAACAATCATTATAATTCCGAATTCAAACATTATCGTTACCTTGAAAGCGAACTTCATCTTAAAAACACAAAATCACCAAACACAACAATTAGGTTAGAATAGCAGCATTGCAATGACAGTTCCACTCGACAGTGCAGCCAACTGACGATTGTATAAAACAAATAGGTAAATATTTATTCGGCATTTTTCACGTTACACGTGACAGGAATCGATTCAAATAAATATTGATAATAAACGTCACGAGACATGATTATCACATTTTTTTTATTATACGAATTATATAATTATTTTTGACGAGAAAAGACTCACGACTTAGTAATCGTTCTCAAACCAATTACGTATTTCAGGAAAATACAGAAATCCCCCCCTATAACGTCATTTTTTCAAATGCATATAAATTCATTTTTTTTTTCAAATTTATTTGAACAAAACAATTAACTAGTAAAAATATTTAAAAAAAAGATATTTCATTTATTGATTTCCTAAATTCCCCCCTATAACGTTGGACCTATCTTGACGCTATAGGGGGAATTACTGTACTTACGTTTAGTATAATAGAATGAAATTTCCCCGCTCGCCAACCAGAAACGTCGACTCCTGTAATATCGATTCATCGCCATACTTACACACCCGCAACCAGTAAGAAAATCGGTGTACCATATTGACGAAATTGCAAAATTTCGCTTATTCAGAAAATTTTCAACGCAAATAGAGCGAATCTGCTCATATCTTATCTGTAACTCCACTGAATTGTAAATTCCATAATTTCTCAAACGCAGTATAGTGAAATTTTCAAGAAATTTATAAGTTTTTTCAGCCAAGTAGGTAACGTATAATAAATATTCACGATTTTGAAATAAAATGTTTTATTAACACAATTTTTTTCAATAACACTGAGGATAATTTCAAAATAAACATCTCTAGCATCTTCATAATGGAAAAGTCATAATTAAACTTACCAGTTCATTTGAAATTCATGCATTCGTCGCTATCAAACATTAGATACACTGTCCTACAATTCAAAAACCAGTTATACTTTTTTTGTAAAAAAGAAAAAAGAAGTTTAATACTGCTTCCCTCGTTTGAATAATTCAAGGATTACAAACATTTGAAATCTAGGACTCGGTCACAAACTAATAACTATGGTCTTTCACATTGTGCGCAAATTAATCATGTGGATAGTTTCTATGAGATTATACATGTAATTTAATATGTACAGAGATAAATATTAGAAATTTAGTGACCGAGGGTGACCGAGGATGACCGTAACAAAGAGCTGCCACAGAAATTGACAGATTCAAACTTATAATGGAATGTACAAATTAAAATTAGTTTTAATGATCCCCCTGACAATCTTATAATTTGTGACTATATAAATATTACAATTTTAACATGCCAAACCACAGTTATTTCCAATTGATATATTTTTATTAATTTATTTAACCTATGGAGGAATATATACCCCACTATATAACACTGAAAGCTAATACGATATATGTTTTACATGATAATATTTATATAAAGTTGTAGTCAAAATGCAATCCATGGACAATTATCGTCTTCTTCCTGAAAAAAGTCCATACTTTTGAACAGCCATTTATGATAACAGTTTGAGAGAACCATACGATAAATAAACAAAATAAAAATACTTTGATTTCTATTCACTAACTGTACATAAGTTTTTTGTCTTATGCCTAAAATAAACTATGGTAAAGATGAAGATAACCGAATAGACGATGAAAACGTACGAGAATTTCTATCATTTCAATTTACCAATAATTGTATTAACTATATTATATAACAATTCAAATTAACAGGCGTTACTTTACAATAAACCTTTCATTATTGCGGAGTACATTAAAACGATCAATAAGGTTTTAGACCAACAAATATATTACTTTACAAATTATATATTACACAATTATCAGACGAGACGATGTCTAGCAGCAGCACCAAAGCTGGGCATCGACCAGTGTGATGAACAAAATAACATTACAGATATATGAATTTTAAGATATGAAGAGTATGTCACGCCCGAGTGTCAAAGCAAAATTAAATAAATATGTACAGTATGGGATTACAAACTTTAATGAGTAACAATCAACATGACTGTACAAACTGGCAGTTAAATATAAATGACTATGACACAAGAACAAAGACAACCAAAATAATAATAATGAGTGAAATGGAAATTTTGTATTAATTTATTGTTTCGTGTAAAGGTAAATGGCTACGATGAGCCCGTATAAGCCAAGTACTTCCGCAAAAATGAGAATTAAAATCATTCCCACGAAAAGACGAGGCTGTTGAGCTGTGCCGCGCACACCCGCGTCACCAACTATCCCGATGGCAAAACCTGCCGCAAGTCCAGAAAATCCTACTGCCAAACCAGATCCTAAAGAGAGGAATCCCCTGAAAAATACAAAACACGTTAAGAATTTTCAGCTACGAAACATTAACAATACCAACAGGGAAAACCACACTCACTGGTATAATGAGTAGTTTTTACTTGGTTCTTCGAGGGTACCGGCAATAAGGATAGCTACGACAAGGCCATAAATGGCAATGATACCAGCCATGACCACGGGGATGATGGATTTCATTATAAGTTCTGGTCTCATCACTGACATGGCGGCAATACCCGTTCCGGATTTTGCTGTGCCATAGGCAGCTCCTAATGCTGTAACAAAAAAGATAAAAAATTAAATTTAATATATAAAACGATAGTTCGTGCACATAGTGTGACTCCATTGAGGAAGGATTGCATTGGCTTCAAAAAAAAAAAAATAATCAGTCTAAATTTAAAATTTAGATTCAAGATAGAAGATAAAAACCAAAATATCAATTTGAGTGCTATTTTTATCTAACTAGTTAAATCTCGTTTTCGAAGACAAGTACGTACTACTGATATTTCTTGATACAATCAAAGATGTACGATATTGGTATTGTTTGAAAAAATAAATGCAAAAATCACCTTTTGTAGATGAATTTACAGGATTACAATTTCACATAAGAAAGTTGGAGAAATTAATAATAATAAAAAAAAAACCAACGATTCCCATATGTTAGCTCTGTTGAAATACAAAAATTAGAAATATTACATTATAAATCCAAAGGAAATCATTAGATCGAAAGATAAAATCGTCAGTCACATGATTTTCCAGTTTGACCTTGAAATGTGAAATTTTTCAATCGTCGATCATGCAAATATTATTTTCGAGCCTATCGATCATTACAGTCGTAAAATGAGAACGAACCGAAACTCGAAGATTCATCGTCAGAATCTAGATCGGCTAAACTAAATCTAATCCTTTTTCATCGTCTGACTCTAGATCTGCTAAACTAAACCTAATCTGTTCGAATTGATCGTTTTCTTACATTTTCAATATGTTAAAGTACTAACAGCTGGTAAGTGAAGATTTTCCAGAAGAAAATTCGATTGCATGTATACGTTTCTTAAATCGATAAACACGATTATATCGGCCATATTGCGAGGGAAAAAATGGAAAAGTATGTCACATGAGCCCAGTCCTTAGAGAAGTTGTTTGATTTGATTAGTGCAAAAAACCGTCGACAGGTGTCGCCGCGGACCTCACGTGACGCTCACGAGGCGCACGAGCCTTTTTCACGGCCGAAAATGCATCTGCGATTTCAGCAAATGGGAACCCTTCAAACTGAAAACAACCCGAAACATAAAACAGAACAACCGAGCTCTAAAAGAAGCGCGAAACGCGCGTCCAGCTGTTTCCCAACGCCGCCGAGCCGTCTATTATTAGCGAGAATGGCGGAAAAAAGTGCACGGAGCGCACAATGGCGGTCATGTGACGACGTCGCATGATTCACCCCGTTCGCGTCCGCGGCGTTATGTAAAACGATCCGGGACGCCATTGAGCGGAATCGATACGGAGGCGGCGCTCTCGCCGCGATCGATACGCCGTGCACGTACGAATACAAACGATATAGAAACGTACAGCTGAACACGATGGCGGTGGCGGCTCCCATCACGCCGAAGAAGGGTCCGTACACGGGGTGCTCCTCGTCGATGGCCATGGCGGCTGAGCGGTGCTGGGGCGGCGGGCGTTGCTGGCGACTCGCGAACACAGACTGGCGGCCGGCGGGCGACGACTGGAGGAGTGCGCCGCGCACGCGCCGTCACATGACCCCGGCCGCCCCGCGAGGCGCGACGCCGGCGCGCGATTGGCCGGCCGCGGCTCGGGGGTCGGCCGGCGGCCAATCGGGGCGCGCGTTGTATCGGCCGCTCGTGACGTAACGCAGTCATGTGGCCGCGGGCGGGAGGACGGTTCGCGCCCGTCAGGGGTCGCCGATCGTTTTTCGGGAATGCGATTTTTGCGGTTTTTTTGTATGGCGGATTCTCTCTTCGGACGGGGGATGCGTTTCGAAGGCTAGCGTGCGAAATAAGATAAGGTGTTCGTATGCGCGATTGAAAAAACGGTAATTTTTTTATTTATTTAAAAAATATCCCCTATCCTAAGGTGACCATTCGTACTGATTTTTTGGGTCTTGTCTCGATTTTTTGTAAAATAAAATCAGTACAAATTTACTCAAATATAAGTGAATGTGGTAGTGCAGCGAGAGTATTTAGCGTCTGGGGTAAGACACAATTTTGTCGTGTCTATTTCCCCCCCCCCCTCTCGAAACGCTATTTCCAAAAACTCAATAATGAACGTATTATTAAAAAAATGTGATGCAGGAAAATTCAATCACTGTCGCCTTCCTCCCCCCGAAACGTTATCTCCAAAAACTCAATAATGAATGTATTGCTAGAAAAAAAGTGATCCAGAAAAATTCAATCCCCCCCCCATGAATTTAAAAAAAATGTGTACCGATTTTTATTTTGGAAAAAATGGTCACCTTACCTATCCCCTGTATATAATAGCGGATTTTTGTGTGTCTGTATATACGTTCGATGACGCTCGTGACTTTAAAACGACGCGTCGATACGATTATTTTTTGCGTCTATAAAATGATTCTTCATGCGTATATGGTCTTTATGCGTATACATTTAACGTTCATACAACCCCAATGCGATGTTTTTTTCACTAGGTCTTATTTTTGGGGAAACATGATATGTAGTCAGTCAGTATTAGGTATTAATAGATAATAAACGTGCCCGTTTTCTGTTGTTTTTTTTTATGGCGAAAAATTATTTGCACATTATGCAGTCCAATATGCGATTTTTCCTTTTTTTGAAAACTGTTAAAGTGAAAAAAATCAATTGAATAAAATGATCGGTTCTTTTTCATGGACCGTATTATTTCGAGTCCGTGCAAAAAAAAAACATGCAAAAAGAGAATTTTGTGTATAAGAATTTTTTTGATTTAAGTGGCCCCCCCACTTTTCGCAGTTTTCGATATAACGTTTAGATAATTCTTTTTACGAATTTCGCAGTGATTCGATGAAAATCAGGATTCTATTAGGTTTGATACTGAACTGATTTTTTTTCCCAACCCCTTGGTGTTAGGTTGGGTTAGGTTAGAAAACTTACTTAACACCTAAGGCACCTACCGTGTTCTCCCTAAAATAAGCATTCTTCTCAAAAATATTACGACAAATCGATCCAAGAATCATATAATAAGACAAACCGCCCATAAAATAAATCACGATAATGAAAAATGTCGGAAATATTACACGTTAATATTTCGATTTTATCAATTGGCAGTTGTCAAAAGATGTCTGACACAAAACATATGCGTATGCGCTCATAAACGAATAGCATTTATTCCGAAATAAATTCATCGAGATAGTTTTATAATGGAGATAAATAACTTTATCAAAATTTTAACACTTATTTTGAATTTGCAAAAGTTAAAATTTGTAAGTGGTCCCCGACGTTTGTACATTTCGGTCAAATCCCGAAATGTTGGACAAGCCTGATTTAACACGTTTAAAATTTTAATACTTTCATGAAAATGTTTTCAAAGATAACCTATTACAATACGAAACGAACAGATCGATCATTATATATTACATTAAAAATTCGCATAAAAACGAATCATAACTTTCATACGCAATCCATACGAAATCATTTTCGTAGTCGTAGACGGTTTTTGATCAATATCTCGAACGAAAATTTGATAATCCTCTTTCGGAAAAGCGCGTGACTCTCGAGGTGAAATCTTCGGAATCAATCGTTTCACAAACCACACGTTCGCGATCTTTGAGTTTCGCAATTATAAAAAATCATTTCGAATTAGCGAGTTCTCGTATGATTTCGAAAATGAAACAGACCGAGATCCTCGTGCAGCGGATTATAATTTTTTTTCAAAATTCGGCCCATACAAATCGGCGGCGGAATACTGATATCGATACATTTTCCAGATACGCCTCAATCTCGAGTGTATCTTCTAATCTCAATTGAATCAGTGTTGAAAAAAAATTGATACACTTATTGATATTGTAGATTTTTCGATAGACCGAATCAATCGGAGTCTTTGAAGATATGTCGGTTCCAAACTGAAATCACCGACCGAACGTTATCAATGATTGAAATGAAAAGAAAATTATGAAAACGAGACATTTTATTGTACTAAACTATTTTATCGTAAACTTAAAATTATACTATACAAAATACACAAATTAACAATAGACTAATGTTTTTCTAAAGCTCTCGTCAGCAGTTGGTTCATGTTCACCAATATACTCCGAGGGTCTTCCACTAGCCCGGCGGCCACCATCGCATTGCTGAACAATTGTTCAACGACCAATATCGCGAGTTCGTTGTCGGATTTGCTCAATTTGTGTAATTTTTTAATCACTGGATGCCTGCAAAAATTAAATTTTATCATTAGAAAACGATAACATGAAATTGGGCATTTTGAAACATACTTTGGATTGATTTCTAGCTGAGGTTGTAAAAGCGTGTATCTGTTTTCTTCGGGAAATTGATGGGACTGAGTTCTGATGAAATGTCTAGCTGCTGCCATTTCTTCTACCGTGACGACGCAAGGATGATTATCTAATTTGTTTGTAACTTTGACTCCGAAAACTTTTCCAGGTAAACATTTTTTGATCCAAGGTATCAATTCGTCGATTTCGGTTCTCAACAAACTATTATCACCTATAAAACAATAATATTATTTAAGAAATTTCCCTTTATAAACACTAATGAAAGCATTTTGATAGGTTTTACGCACCAATGGAATTCTCATCGCTGGCTGTATCTCGTCTCATTTGTTTTTCCACTGACGTTAAGTCGTGGTTATTAAAAGATCTCAGTTGCATGAGAACCAATTCGTCGTATGGTTCATAGCAGAAAAGTACTTCCATTTGCTGTTTTTTGAGAGCTTCGAAATATGGAGATGATTCTGCCAATGTTCGGCTGAAATTTCATATCACAAATTGAGTATATATAAATTAAAATTGATTTAAAAATTGTAGATTAAGTACTTGGGAGCAGCTAGATAATAAATATCCTTTTGACCGTCTTTGAAACGAGAGCAGTATTCCGGTAAGGATATTCTCTTTCCTTCCTCCATTAAAGACGATTCAAATCTAAGAAGTTTTCCTATTTCTTCCTGTAATTGAAATTTAGAAATTAAATATGTCATTTTTCATACATTTAAGAAACATATTATAAATCTTATTACTTTTTCCAACTGATTTTCATTAGTAACGATGCCTTCTTTTAAAAACATTCCATAATCACGATAAAACATATCGAACTCAGCAGCATTCTTCGTTGACTGTTCGTGTAAAAATCTCAAAATTCTATTAGTGAGAACAGTACGCAATTTTCTGAAAATTTATAATAAAATTTAATTACCAGCGATGTTTTATAAGCTTATCAATTCACTTTTTAAGAAATATAAACATCAATTAAAACGGAACATTATTCAATAAAACATTATAATAAATATAATTTATGCAAATTCACAGAACTGACCTAATAAGTGAACTGTTTTGAAGAAGTTCTCGACTTAAATTTAATGGAATGTCTTCAGAATCAACAACACCTAAAAGTAATATTGCAAAGTAAATTTACTATTCATTTGAAAAATATTGCTTTATACATGTTGAAAATATAAACCTTTTACAAAACGTAACCATTTGGGCAAAATGTTTTCAGCTTTACTTTTGATTAACACTTTTCTTGTGTAGAGCGCTACACCGACATCTGAATCGCGAGACATTTCGAAGAGACCGGGCTTTCCTTCGGGGAAGTATAAAACCGAACGAATAGTGAGCGGTGCATCGGTTTTATAATGCAACGTGAATCTTGGGGTATCGTATGCGTTACCGACGAATCTATAAAACTCTGTGTGTTGTTCTGGAGTGACTTCTTTAGGTTCCATCAACCATATCGGCTATCGAAAATTTATATGTTTGTATTAGTCAAAGAATTAAATCGAGAAAATGAAAAAAATGTAAAAAAATAATAACCATGATCGCATTGGCCTTTTGTCCGTTAAGATATATTGGAGAACCGACGAAATTACTATATTTTTTAATGATTCCTGAAATTAAATATGTGAATTATAATAACAAAAACGTAAAATTTAATTAAATATTTATATTTTAGATTTTACCTTCGACAATTTTATCATCGGAAAATTCACGACTGTCTGTTTTCAAATGAATAACAATTTTAGTTCCAAGTTGAACACCGTCGGCTTCTTGAATTTGATACGTTCCTGAACTGTTACAAGGTTTTTGTTTTAAAGCTGATTTGATCGAATTATAGGTCAAAATATAAAAAATAATTTCATAGTTTTACCCGTCAGACGTCCATTTCAAACCGGGTGATCCAGTTATAGAACTTTTAGTGTAAACTTCAACCCTTTCTGCTACCATGAAAGCGGAATAAAAACCGACTCCGAATTGTCCGATGATTGATGACGCAGACGAACTGTCTGGTGCTTTGTTTTTCAATTGTTCCAAAAAGGCTTTTGATCCTGATCTCGCTATAGTGCCGATATTAGATATGAGTTCTTCTTTTGTCATACCAATACCAGTGTCCTGTAGAGTGAAAAATTGAAAATGAGAATATGTTGCTCAATTAACGCTTTTGATATTAATTTTTGTTTTACTTGGATAGTAAGAATCCTATTAGGTTTATCTGTTGCTATGTGAATTTCCAAGGCCCTATCGACATTTTCATGAGATGCTTTTTCCACGCCATCACTGAGTGCGATGAATCGTAGTTTTTCTAATGCGTCGCTTGCATTCGATACGAGTTCTCTTACAAAAACCTGTATACAAAATGAGTATTTTTAGATAATTTCTGATAATTCGAAATAATGCACTATGAAATCAAAAGTGACCTCTTTCTCAGAATATAAAGACCTAGCAACTATATCAAGTAACATTCTTGTCTCTGCTTGAAATTCCATAGTATCGCTAGGGCCTTTGACTTTTTCCCCATCTTTAATAATCGAATGGTATTCCTTTTCACTGGCTGCGGCTGTACTGAATTTATTTTGTAATATTCCTTAAACGATGAAAATTTAGCAATTACACAAAAACACTAACTCAACTAATTGAAATACAACGAAAAAAATAAAAATCTCTAATGTGATTTTCTTCAATTTTACAAAAAAATATCTTTATCACAGAACAATAAAATTATATATCATAAAAACAGAACTATCAATGAAAATTCTTATTTATTCTATGATAAATAACTTGACAAAATACTCCTGTCAGAAATATATAGGTTAGGTTTTCAAATGTCATACCGGTATGAGTAGCAGAAAACGAGTTTCCATACGATGAAGAAGTATTGGGCACTATGATTCTGGGGCAATAGCGAAGGGCGCAGCCCCTTTGTGCTAAGACTCGTGCCCCTCGACACAACATCGCTAATTTAGGATCAAAAAATGTGGATAGGTTATCTACAAATGTCAATTCAGAGTGCGCAAGGAGCACGCTGAACCAAAAACACAAAAATACGGCCAAAACCTTAAAAGTAAATTAATCGATAATAAAAGGCATTTCTTTAGAAATTTCTCATTATTATTATGAGAATAATACGACTTATAAAATCTTGTAAATATTCAGAACTTAGGTTTTCGTAGAATCGCACGTATTTCGAAATATTATTTGTATTTAACAATATTGAAATTGTAGTATTAAAAACTAAAAAAATATATTTTATGCCGAAATTTGGTGATCAGAAGTTTGCTCAAACGAAAATAGCACATATGATTTTGGCACATACTGATGGTACCTACCTAGTAAGTACATACGATACATTTTAGGACAATTAGAGGACTACATAATGTTTAAACTTTAAATGATCCAATTATGTATAATAGGCAGGTACTTCATAGTTTATTTTGATCATATTGCTTCGAAATTTTTCATGGATTGTGTACTACCTACGCTCTGAGTATAGTGTCGTGTGTGCGCTAGTGTAACATGTGCTAGTGTCATTTTGACTATTTTTTATCGTTTGACATTCATACCACTAGTTGAACTGACAAGCGTCTTCGATAAGTTAACAAACTTTTCACACGTATGTAGTATTTAGAAATCGGTTTTCCTTAATTCCGAATAGTTTTTGAACTTTGTTATTTTTATCTAGAAACAGGTCTTCAAGGTTATCATCTTCGAGATTAGTTTATCTATAGTGTACGTTTGGTTTTTGGGTTATTGAAAAATTCGTTTTCGAGTGTGAAGTTTTGTACAGTTCGGTGCTGTTGATATGGATCAGATCAACGTCATGTTTGATTCTATCGAAATCGATTGCTCGCAGGCTGAAGTATTATATTTTCTATATATTTATTGTATTGTGAAAAAATGTATGTAAGTACTTATATATTTCATTTCTGTTTGTTAGGATTTTTTCAGAAAGCATGAGTATATTTTTTCTGGGGTTAAAAGTGGAAATGTTTTGAACAAAGATGGACCAAAGAAAAATGATGATGCTGGAAACATTATTTATACAAAATCGATTGAAGAATATAAGTTTTCTTCTGATGGGAATGGATGGTATAGCGAAAACAAATTTGATACTTTAAAAAAAATTGCACATGCTCTTGAAAAAAATTCTTCATTAATTGTCGAAATAGAATATTCAGTTCGTAAAGTTTTACCTGAACACACTAAAAAATATTTAAAAAATGCCATACAATATTTTGAATACTGTGCAGATTGTATTTTATCAATAAAAAATAATATTATAGAAGATATTCCATTATGTAAGAATATATTATGCTCAAATTTATATTTTTTTTATTTGTTTAGATAAGCAATAATTTTATTTTACTGTTTAGATCTCACAAGAAATTATTTATATTTTGATGAGAATAAACCATTGTGGGAAGTGTTGTATGAAATCGGTCTGCTTCTTACATTGGCATATCGCAACACCATCAAGTTACACACTTCTGTAAATACTGCAGCTCTTTCTGTATTGCTCTACGAATTATTTTTAGAATCAGGGTATTTTGTTCAATATATTTTTATATTTTTTTAATTTAATAAATTTTTTTGAATTGAATTGTTCAAATTTTTACCAAATTTCAGCTTACCATGTGAAATTTTAAACATTTTGCCTACTGAGGATTTAAAAAATTATTCAGGTAACTACTTTAGTATTTATATTTATTTATTTATTTTTTTATCATTCTAATATATTTGAATTGAAGGCATAACTGAAAAAGGGACAACATTTGTCATATTTGAAAAGTGTGATTTGGATTCCGCCGTTGATTGCCTCGTTAAAACATTATATCCATTTGATTATTGTGTAAGCAAATATTATACGTAATTTCATGTTTAATTTTTACACCAATTCTTATGAATAACATAAACTTTTCTACGATTTTTAGTCACCTTTGTATCTCAAGCAAATTTTTGTACAAGAATCAATAATGGAACATTTTGAAAAAAAACTAAAAGATAAAATAATTAAATTAGAAACATCATATCCTAAAAATTTCAAAATCACTATTGGAATGAATGGTGTTTTAAGCAATTTGAAGAATGTTCTCAAATGTGTTATTGATAGTAATGTAAAACACATTCCGATGCCTGAAAACTTTTATGGGGATGATCCTCAATATGCATTCAAACCTTTAATATTAGTTGATAATTGTGTGGAAGATAATTTTTGGGAGAGCAAAGTAGATAAAAGATATCAGCTTCCAGTTGGTTTGCAAAGTTTTAGAACCACAAAAGAAGTTTTGAATTTAGTAAAGAAGAATTCTTGTTATGCTTTATCTATTTGGTGCGATAATTCTTCAACATCTGATGAAGCAACGTTGTCAGCTGATGTTGAATGCGTTTGGATAAATTCTTATGGGCAAATGAGTGCTCCTATTGGTTGGAATATTGACGATGGTTATCCCGGTGAGTATTTCAAAAATTGTTTATTAGATTGTTTGTGAGAATATTGAAAAACCAAATAATACATGTTTTTTTTCATATTTCAGTTATTATGAATTCTAAGTTCTTAAAATTTGTCCCCACTTCAGATTTTGGAGAATTTAAGCCTATCGAAGAGTAAGTAATTTGAATAATTTATTAATTACTTTAACTGTGTTTACTAGATTTTATTTTATTTTATTTTAGTAAAACCTATGAATTATTAATTGATAAATCAACCAAATTGCAAGAGAAATGGCAATCTTTGTCTTCTCATAAAAAAATGTCTATTTTTGTGAAAGCTAAATTGGATTTGGAAAAGAACAAAGATATATTAATTAAGTGCGTTGATATTATAATTTGTAGAATTATTTATTTTTATAAATTTGTGTCTAAATATATTATTTTTTTCTGCAGAAATTTTAAATTGGACATAAAGCAAACTGATGAAAAGGAAAAAAAAAATCCTATTGATGAAATATTAAAATATTTTTCCCTTGTGATCGATGCATGTAAAAACGTAAAAAATAATTTGAGTTTAATTGATCAAAACAGAATGCGGATAGAAATTGTGAAACCATTAGGAATCATTGGAGTCGGTGGTGATCCCGAATATTTCGACATATTTATAAGTGTGGTTATAGCATTGACTTTATATGGAAATTCAATAATACTATCCACTAATTCATCTATTGCTATTGAAATTTGCAAAATTCTAACAAACTCTGGACTTCCAGTTTCATATTTTAAGACCAACGAATTTATGTCTCCGATGAAATATGACGCTATTAAATGTTTTTTGTATATTCGAGATACAGATTACCATCACGCCAAGTTCTTAAACCATGATAGGTTTATGATAGATTTTGGCACTTTTTCCACAATTAAGTATCTTGAGTCGAAAGATTTACCACGAATATTTTCTCAACAAAAACTAATATGGAAAACATATGGAGAAACTTTTGCTTTATAATTTATTTATTGTAATTTTTACATAAAGTGTTTCGTAAATAAATTTTTTTAATCTTCTAAATATTACTGATTTTCTATATCTTCATAATCTTGTTCAAGTGCACACATATCTTCTCGAGCTTCATAAAACTCATGTTCTTCCATACCTTCAGCGACATAATGATGTATAAAAGCTCTTTTGCTGAACATAAGGTCAAATTTTTTTCTCAGTCGCTTCCAAGCAATATTGAGAGCTGTATTGTTGGTTACTACTGCAACACTTCTTTCAACCGATGCCAGATCACCTCCAGGAACAGTCGCAGGGTTTATGTAGTTCACTCCTACCTGTAAGTCGCAACATTAATACAATTTTTTTCTTTAAACGTCAATCAAATATTTGAAAATGAAAATATACTTTGAATGCCGACGGTGACCAGTCGACGAACGATATAGAGCGATTAGCTCTGATTAGATTTATCGTAGTATTTATATCGGTGGCAGCAACGTTACCACGAAACATCAAACAACATGAAACATATTTGCCATGAAGCGGATTGCATTTTACCAACTGATTAGGAAGTTTAAAACATGATTGAAGAATTTGTTGTGTAGTGACTTTTTCGTGTCGTATTTTCGTTTTAGACATCAATGGGGCGTATGCGACTAAAGGAAAATGTATTCTTGGGTATGGTACTAAATTCGTTTGATATTCGACTAATGTTCCGTTTATCGCATCGTTAAAACGTAAAGGAGTTGTTATACACGACACAACCTATGACATTTCAAACATTTGTAATTCAATTTTTGAAAAATTAATAAAATCAATTTAATTTCCTGCGAAAGTCAAACCTGAGCGATCAATCTGTTTATATTAGTATAAGTCGGATAGGGTACGTCGAGTAAATTTGCACAAATATCATAACACGCTTCATTATCAACAATAAAACAGAGATCTTCTGACTCAATGGTACCATGTGTGGTTAACATTGCATTATATGGTTCTACAATCAAAGGAGAAATTCGAGGAGCGGGATAGACAGAAAATTCTAATTTTTGTGTTCTGGCATAATCTTGTAATAATTGATCCAATAATAGGGCTGTGAATCCTGATCCTGTTCCGCCACCGAACGCTCGAAACATGAGGAAACCTTGTATAGCATCACAATCTTCAACAACGTGTCGTATGGCCTCATTTACTTTGTCCATCATGGTCGGTCCGATAGAGTAGTATCCACGTGCGTAATTGCTAGCTGCATCTTCTTTTCCACTTATTAATTGATCGGGATGGAAAAGCTCTCTGTATATACCAGTTCTTATTTCATCTACGACAAAATTCATGATAATTCCATTCAATTTTTATTAAATTGTGAAATGAAAAGTGATTCACCGATAGGCGTTGGTTCTAGATCAATAAGAATTGCTCTTGGTATATATTTTTTAGATTTCAATTCGCTGAAAATTACATTAGATGTACATTTATCGTGGTCTTCTACCAAGCCATCGGGTCTTACACCATGCTCAAGACAATACAACTCCCAGCAAGCATTAGCAACCTGAACTCCAGCTTGTCCGATATTTATTTGTACAATTTCTCCCTAAATCCATATTTTAAGTATTATCACAAGTGATATATTTTTTATTTACACTATTTATGAAAGTAAAAACCATAATATTGTTCAAATTGATGAAAAATTTGGATTGTGAATAATGTTGTAGTCTATAATGGAAAATAAAAACAACAAAATGTAAACTAAATGAAAAAAACAACAATTATATTTAAATTTATAAATGTATTTAAATTTATATGTTTAAACTGAATTTAAATCATTGACAAATTTAGTTTGTATGAAAATATTTTATTTACAAAAATAATAAAAATTCTTTCAATTGAAAACACAATATAAAAATATAGGTTTACATATTAAAAGAGGATTCGAGCTTATCGTGGGCACATAGCGTGTCTCCCGCCGTCCACAGAAAGAGTCACTCCGGTGATGTTACTAGCGGCGTTGCTAGCTAAGAATGCGATGGCTTCGGCCACTTCGTTCGGCTGACCTGGCCTTTGTAGAGCATGCGTTTCTTTCGACCTTTCGAGAAATGCTTTGTAAGCTTCGTCGCTTAGTCCTCCACGTTTTTGCAAATTTGTGACGATCACACCAGGGTTGACCGAGTTGACTCGGACTTGTTTTGGAGCTAACTCTAAAGCGGTGCATCTGGTGATTTGATCGACGGCAGCCTTCGATACGCAATACGCCAAAACATTGGGGAAAGATCTGATTCCGTTGACGCTTGATATATTAACAATGTTTCCTTTAGTTTTGATCAGATGTGGTACTGCTAGCATCGTTAATTGATAAATGCTGCGAACGTTGGTGTTCATCACTCGATCGTACTGTTCGAGGCTGGTGTTTTCAATGCTGCCCATTTCGATTACTCCAGCATTGTTGATTAAAACGTCTAATTTGCCGTATTCTTTGATAGTAGATGCAATTATGTTTTCAACGTCTTTCTCGTTATTCAAGTCACCGGGAACGATGAATGGTTTTTTGGAACCTTCGGCTTTTTGGCATTCTTGAGCAATTTTGTTTAAATTTTCCACATTACGACCCGTGAGTGAAAGTATTGCTCCTAATTTGGATAAATGAACGGCTGTTGCTGCTCCAATTCCTGAACTGGAGCCGGTGACCAAGACAACTTTTCCTATGAAACTCATGTCGTTACTGAAAAAAGAAATAAGAAGTTAGAGAATTTGTTTAGGAGAGAAAAAAGGTTTAATCGATTTTATTTCAGATTGAGTTTGTTTATGATTTGAAAATAGTCAAAGTAGTTTATTTAGAGAACAAGAATTGTGCAATGTTAAAGAAGTATTTCAATAGATGTTAAAAATAAAATGACCTTGAAGAATTCATGATTATGATGTTTTTATGTGAAAATAGCTAGTTGGAGAGTATAGGACGATTCCTAGGATAAACTAGTGGTAAAATGTTTGAACCGATTGTTTTATATAATAATCTACAAGATAATAAAGTTACCTCAATGGTTTCCTCTGCTCTTATCAGCCGGCAAAGTGAACACAGCTGACCACATGTTTTGTTATTCAATTTTTGGTCACAACAAATTGAAAAACACCCATTATTCAAATTTTCATATGAAAAAAGCGCGAATATTGATACCTATACATTCAAAAAAATTAACAATAATTTATATGATTTATCAAATATCATCAAATATAATACTTATACAACTATGTAATCAAACACAATTCACAAGTGCATTCAAATAGATAAGATTTTATTTCTTCAAATGAGGTCAAATCGATAACCGACGAAAAGGTCCACTGGCGAAAAGGTCTACAATTGCCCCAGTTCAATTGAACAAGCCGGCCGGTGCATTGCAACAGTTCATCGATCATCTCGAAATTGCGCAAAATGGACTTCAAAGGAAAGGTTATCCTGGTGACCGGAGCCAGCTCAGGAATAGGAGCAGCCACAGCTCTATATTTGGCTAAATTGGGGGCATCGATGGCCTTGACGGGCCGCAATATCGCCAACCTGAACAAAGTGGCCGACGAGTGTTGCCAAGCGTCAGGTTGTCAGCCCTTCGTCGTGGCGGGAGATGTAAACTCGGAAACAGACGTTCAAAACGTGGTCGACTCTACTATCAAGCATTACGGAAAGTTAGACGTTTTGATCAATAATGCTGGAATCATCGAAATGGGTAGCATTGAGGAAACCAGCTTGCCCCAATTCGATAAGATCATGAACACGAACGTGCGCTCAGTTTATCATATGACCATGTTGGCGGTGCCTCATTTGATCAAAACTAAAGGGAATATAGTCAATGTTTCGAGTGTTAATGGCATCAGGGCTTTCCCCAACGTATTGGCTTATTGCATATCTAAAGCTGCTTTGGATCAGTTTACTAGGTGTACTGCTTTGGAGTTGGCTTCGAAGCAGGTGCGCGTCAACTCTGTCAATCCTGGAGTTATAGTTACAGAAATACACAAAAGAGGAGGAATGGATGATGCAGCTTATGCTGCTTTTTTGGAAAAGTGCAAGCAGACTCATCCATTGCAAAGGCATGGACAGCCCGAAGAAGTTGCCGCTGCTATTGCGTTTTTGGCCAGCGATTTGGCCAGTAATTCTACTGGAGTTACTTTGTCTGTAGATGGAGGAAGGCACGCTTTGTGTCCACGATAAATTTTTTTATTAAAGAATATGTATGAAATTGTATCGAATATAAAATGTGTGATTAAAAAGTATTTTTTTATTTGTTGACTTTTTAATTTCAATTACAGCTTGTCAATATTGACCCACTTTGCATTTCTCATCTTGATAACAGTTTCTATGGAAAGTTTCATCGATTTCTCCATTTGTGCAAAGATAACACACTTGAAATGATCAATTAGATTTTCCATGCGAATTTGTTGCTATGATAATATAAATGATGAAATATATCATATCATGACAACATTTTTTTTTATTAGAATAATTTTTATCATATACCCCCCGGCTACAATTATCTTCATAATATTTTTTGTCTATTATTAAATGGCCGTAACGAGATAAATAAAATAAAAAAATCTCGAGTACTTCGTTACGAATGTATCTCGAATTTCATCAGTCAATTGTTGCTAGGTTGTTTAAAAAAATAAAGATAATTGTGGGATGATATCGATCGAGTAAAACATTTAATAATAGCCCACTTGAAACATGAACAGTTTATTCAGCTGTGTTTTGAAGAATCGATAAAACTTTAATAATTTTATTGTGGAAATTCATGAAATTGAAGGTTTTAAAATATGGATGATGGAAAATTATTTCGGATTGAAATTATTATGGTTTGATAACGAAACTTTACTGTCTTTTTACTTATGGATCAATTTTTTTGTACTATACTATGACACGAAACAAGGTTCAATTAGTCGAATTAATCATAAAAAATAAGTGATATTGTTCTAAAAAAAGTATAAAGAAAACACATATGCAAATTATAATAAACACATTTGATTATTTAAATCAGCCCGCGGGTCATGTGTGGCTCAATTAAATATTTTTATTCATCCTTTCTAGGTAAGATTTTAAATGAAATAAAATATCTTAATTTTAGGCAGTTTTTCAAATTTTTAATATAAAACCACCATATTATTATTAAGTTTCACAATATTTATGTGTGGCCATTCAAATACACAAATTTTAGTATGATTCGTTTGACATTGAACTTAACGAGTCTACCAATTTGATTTTATCATTATAATATAATTGAATAACGAAAACATAACAAATTTCCACAGAATTACTACCAAACCACTAAGGACTTTATGCGCAAATTACAAAATTGCACATCCATATTTGAAAAATATGCGTCATTCGCGATGTTTGTTCCGAGTCAAACACCTACGGTTTTCGTATTGAAAACAATCTCGATGACGCAAAAGCAGGACAGCAAAAACAGATATGTTGCAAAATAAAAATGACCCGTCCGGGGTCACGGTGTGTGCAAAAATTGATGCGGCCAGATGAAGAAGTTGAAACGACGCCATTTTTTTCCGAAATGGCGACGGGCGTTTTGAGCTTTCTCCGGATTCTTAGAGGTTTTCGGAAAATTGCGTAAATATTGTTATGTTTTATCGGAATGATTAATTTGTTTATTGGACATACGTAGAATTTTTTTAGTAGTAGGGGGGGACTTGTCTAAATTCCGAATACGTCTAATTCCGTGATCGTTCGAATAAAGTTAATTTTTTTGAGATATTTATTAATTAAGAAAAATAGTTTGTATCATTAATTTATGTTTTTCTTGAAACTGCGGAAATTATTTAAATAAAATTACTAGTTATTTTAAAAAAATATTATTAAAAATAAATTTTCTATAAAATTTCAATGCTTATCTTTTTATTATCAAAAAATAATAATTATTCGAAGCTTTTCTCAAAATTGAATATATTATTATGGAATTGTACGACAACTGTCACGAAATTAGCCACAGTATCACGGAATTGAACAAATCTCACCTATATATATTTAAATATTAATTTGAATTGTAAATGATTTAATTGTTCGAATATTTATTGTTATTAATTAATTTCAATTAAAAAAATATAGTTTCGATGACTTCAATCACTATAAATAATTTTTGCAAATCACCGTTCATAATAATGCTGGTTTGGCACATCATTGTAATTATTACAAATCATTGATGTCGCAAAACGTTGCGAAAAACGATGTCACAACCTAATCAAAAACCTCAAAAATTTATTTGTATTAAAGAACCTATGAAATATAAAATTTTGAATGAATAATTTTACCAACGAACGAAAAATTCTATGAAAGAAATTTTTTCAATAAATTAATTAGAAATCATTTTATTTCGATCAAACAATCGATACGTCGAAAGTTTAGGAACTAATAAGAAATTTTAGAAACTAACCGAACACGATATCAAAACAAAAATGAATAATTCGAAACATTGCAACAAACCCATCATATAAATGACCCACCAAACAAGACGACCTCACACAGTCACACCTCATTTCTCAAAACGGTCCCGAAATTTTCGAAAAATGGACAAAGTAGTGTACAAAACGAGCCGTTACATCGCCCAAAAGAACGCCGTTCAAACGATCTATTGGAAGTCGGCGGAAAATTTTCGCGGGAAAGCCTTCCTGAAGGTGATCAAGACTTGTAATTTTGGAAACGAAGAAAAACCGCCGCCGAAGGTTTGCATAGAGAAGTTTACGGAAAATGTCAAGTATTCGAAGTCTTAGTTTGTTTTGAAACATTTTTGATTACGTTTTTCAAATTGTTTGTTGTTTTGGATGTAAAAAATAGAATTATCGATGTTTGAATTGGTCTGTTTTGATTATCAGGTAATCTGATTATCTGTTGTTTTTTGATGACTGTTTATCTGTTGCAGACTAGACTTTGAGTCTGCATATAAAAAAAAAATTGATTGTTGAATAATTATTAATATTATTCGTAGTTTTGATAAGAAATTGCTTTGTTGATTCAATTAAATTTTGTATTCTATTCAAATTAAAAACAAACATAATTAACAAATCTGAAGTTTAGGTATGTTTTTGAATTTAGTTCTTTTAGCACCAATTTTATCAGTTATCGAAGTCAAGCGATAAAATAAATAATCAGTAGATGAATGTGACTCTGTACTGTTGATTTGAAAGTATAATGTTTAACGGTTTTTAGTATTTAAAATCAACGAGAATTAACTTTGTATTGATATTGTGTTTTTAAACAATGATTATACATATTATAATATATAATATATAATAAAACTATTGTTATTGAAAATATTTATTACAATTATATATGTATTTTTTTAAAATCAATTGTTCGAACTGTTTGTATCGACGAAACTATTATCGAATAAAAATAATTTGAGTCTGAAAATGATGTTAATCAAACAATAAAATATATTTGTATTTTCCATACCATTGAAAAAGAATATGCGATATGTTTTTCAAATTGTTCGAGGATACTTATGAGAAAAAAATGAAAAGACATCAATCAATGAACATTATACAATAAGGTACAAATAAAAAATATAAAAAGTAGTAAAAGAAGGACCACATGTATAGAAGAATTGATAATACTAAAATATTTCAAAGATTATTAATATTTTTTTAATTAAAAAAGTGGACTGGTTTCGTTCTCACAATTAATCAGGACAAGACACCAAAACCAGTTCAAATGTTCACCTTATCTTATACAGTCTGCAAATGACGATGTCAATTATACAAATAATAAAAAAAAACATTTAAATTTTATACACTACTGAAAAAGATTTCAAACCAAATTTTTCCAAATCGTTCCAATTTCTCTATTGACATAAACAAAACCATCAAACAAAAAAATAATAGAAAAAAAAACCATCACCAACCGATCACAAATCCGACCCATCGCCGTCCAATACGTCATTTTTCCAAACCATCCAAATTTCCATATCAAACAAAACAAAACCTCTATCAAACACAACCGATGACGTACACAACATACGTTTCAATCACGCATATCAAACATGCAGGAGGGGGACGAATTAACAACAATTTGAATATCGCAGATAAACCGCGCTATAAAAACGCCACGTTCGCGAACGGACCTGCACAATTAGCCCAGTCGCAGGCCGCCAAGTCAGCTGTTTGAGCCAAACCGCCGTTTCGTGACGACCGCCTTCCGTTTTGAAGATGGACAAGATGTTGGTCGGATCCGCCACCAGATATATTGCTGGGAGGAACGCCATGCAGACGGTTTATTGGAGGAAGACTTCGGATTCCAAAGGATTCTTGAAGTACAACAGGATCTGCAAATTCGGAAAGAAGGACCCGAATTCGTTGCCGAACAGTGAAAAGTTCTCGGAGGCTCGCAGTCGGTTCAATACGACTTTTTGAATTGTGGATCTAATTATTTATTGAATTTTGTACATATAGTGTATTTAGTTGTAAGGATAGCGAAATATTATTGTTTGATGTGATATTATTAATTATATTTATTAAATTAATTTAAAAGGTTTTTATGTGTTTTTGTTATGCCCATTTAGAGATTGTTGTAATTGATAGGTTTCTATGTGACCTTTTTCGATTTATATAATTTGATGTTGAATTTGCGGGGGGTATAACTGACCTTTCATTATGTTATGATAAGAACTTACTAAACTTTTCTGATAAAGTATTTATCTCAATAATATTTGAGCATACGATTATGATTGTGAGTATTTGATTGAAAAAACCATATTCAGAATATAAATTTGATTGAAAATTTTAATTTTTGCAATAAAATGAATAAAAAGCTCTTCAAAATCATATAATACACTTTTCATTTAAAGTAAAAATAATTCGATTTTATATGATAATATGAAATAATGGTTATTCATATAATTTTTTTTTAAATAGCAAACTGATCACTGAAATGATCAATTCATAATACGTTAAGAGTTATTTTAGTTAAGTTACGTTTAGTTGTGTTAGTTGAGAGTATTTTCATAAGAAAATATATTTTTTTCTAGATCATACAAAATTAAAATACGTATTTCGATTCAAAGAAAATCGAAGATTTCTTCACTATAAAAACAATCGATTGATACTCGATCCACATACCTATCGTTCTAGTTTAATTGTTGAATTGAAATAAATAAATAAATAAATACATTATTTTGTGTATTTGTACCAAGAACATATGTAATGTTAATTTAAAATCAAGAAATAAATGTTATATAAAGTAAATAAGTTATAATTATATAATAGAAAGTATTGTCAAGTATATATATTTTCATTAAACTATAAAGATTATAATAATTTTGGAATTATTACATACTATTACTATTACAAATTATTATAGTTTTGGAATTATTAAAAGACAATTTAATACTGCTCTTTATAGAGAAATGTTAAATTGTTTTTTTTTTAATAATTACAAAACTATAATAATATGTAATAGCTTCATTATAATCTAATGAAACTATTATAGTGTCATTATAATCTAGTGAAACTATTACACGACATAGAAACAGATAGATAATAATAAATTCTGACTAATCAAAAACTCGCGTTTCTAGTTAGAAAACTTCACAAACTTCATGAAAATTTTCAAAATACGCAATCGATTATTCATATGAAAATCAGTCTCATTATTCACTATAGTCATTAAATCTCATTATTGGACAAATCTAGTTCAAACTCGAGAAAAATAAAATGAGGACATAATTAATTCGATTAAATATCAAATATGTGG
This sequence comes from Hydropsyche betteni, assembly GCA_028571205.2. NCBI lineage: Eukaryota > Metazoa > Arthropoda > Insecta > Trichoptera > Hydropsychidae > Hydropsyche > Hydropsyche betteni. The sequence continues at coordinate 7,598,851 of JAOXNN020000006.1, forward strand.
AGCAATCAGACTAAACTTTTAGAAGAAAGCGAAAAACAAAAATCAAACACGTTTTGCGTCATATGAAAATTTTACTCTACACAGAGAAAATTATTAGACGAAAATAAAAATGTTTACTTTTATAATTATTAAGACAATACGCAACGAAATATCAATTAAAAAAAATCAATCGAAAGTTGAATCATTTGGGTAATTTTCGTATCGCATAAATCATCATTGTAAAATCGGAAGATAATATTTTCGGACTTTGTTTTTGTTTAAAAAAAAATGATTGTAGCTAAGCACGCTTGTTCCATATAGAAATGCGATAAGATCTAATAAAAAATAATATTAGTGGATTACATAATTTGCGAAAAAACAATAACAAAACAATAAAATGTGACGATTTTTCAGGCGGATCTATCCAGCTCAAAAGTCACGCGAGAATCACGTCAATAAAATTATGTTTGACAGTGAGATCATCGCACTTTTGTGTATATTAAAAAAAAAATGATGATCAAAGGGCAAGTTTGGGATCATTGGAGTTAGATAAAGGGCTAGCCGGAAGACTTTTTAGGTTCGATGTTCTTCGTCATGGAAAACCTTACGATAAGATTGTATGATGAAAATTTCGGTTATGTTGAATGTTTATTTATATTCTAAAATGCAAATTTATTTACAAGTTAAGCGATTAGTATATATAATAAATGAGTTTGATTGATAAAAAAAGATTTCAGTTTTTGTTTATTCGATTATTTTTTTATTTTGGATGAAATGAGTTTGTATTTTTGTCATCGTTTTTATTCATTTTTAAAGAAAATCTAAGTATTATTTGTGGAAAACAGTTTTTATAATAAAATTTAACAATAAATTACACTGTGGTTCTAAAAAAATACTATATGTGTATACTATGATGTTTAAAATGAAATTCCTTTAGTACGAAAAAATATTTCGATCTCTTCAGTTTTGAACGTTTTCCACTTTTTATCTTGTCAAAATATTTGTTAGACAAAAAAAAACGTGATCAAATCTATTAATTGGCCACATCACGTATACTAACTTAATTTCCGGAATCGATTAGAACCTACAAACAAAAAAATATTACTTACGCAAAATTGATTATAAGATAAATTTTCTTTGTTAATAATAAAAAAAATAAAAAATAAAAATGCGTCAAGATCACGGACGCATAATTTCAATGTTTATGAAACTTCGTGTTCGATAATTGATGTAATTACCATCGTCAACTGTCTAGCGTAAGAAATCACGTTGCGTTGAATGTGAATGGGATTTTTAATTGCTTGGCGTTATCTAAATTTTCATATGTGGAAGTTTTCAGTCATTTTTCAGCTTTGTCGAGTTGAAAAATTAGTCACGCACGTGTGGGTTATTTTCCTTTCGGTCCAAGTGTTTTTGAAAGTGGTTTTTTATCACGTGTTCTAGGTTTTTGAACATATGTTTAGATAAGATGTAAACAACGATACAGTACAGGTTGAAAAACAAAATGAAAGCGAATTAGAGGCGATTAGATTAGTTTGAAATGAGTACGTTTGTTTTTATGATCTAACTATAAGATTAAAATTTGATTTTGACAAAAATACAATAATAAATTTGTGTTATATAATTTGATTATATGTCGAAATAATAATTTTTTTTAGAAAAAAAATTGATTAAATTCATTGGATATTAAAAATTGAAAAGGATTTTTTTAAACTGAAATATTAAATTTTTATACAGAAAGCATTATTATTATTATTATTATTAACAAGCAGATCAAAAAAATAAATACATATTAAGAAAAATATTATTTAGATAACTTAATAAGAAGAAAAAATCATGATAATACCTGCCAATAATTATGGAAATAGTATAAATGATGAAATTTAGCAATGAAAAATGTATTATGTGTTTACAAAATGCATATGTAATATTTTGTTTATTCAAACGGTTAATGCTGAGTTTTCTATTTGTTAAGGACTTTCGTACACAAGTGATTAGTTTTTGTTGAGGTTAAGTTCGATTTTGTGGCATGGAAGTGGCCACGGAGGGTCTCGAGGCCCCTGAAGGCCTTAACAAAGACGATCTAGAGATGGAAACCACGTTGTCTTTACCAGATACTGAAAATTTAATCGCAGGTAAGTTATTGTGCAAGTAATGTTAATTTATTTATCGCATTTGACACCTGTCATCTGTCAGATGTTAACCATGAATTTATTTTACTGGTTAAACTTTAAAGTTAATCGTTAAACAATTTCAGGAACGGATTTCAAATTCTGAATATATAATTTGGAAAACGTAAAAGATTTCGTTTTTTGTTCCTATTAATTTATTTTTTTATTAACTTTTAGATTTGAAAAGTGGCAAACTCCAAATTATTAATATCGTTGAAACGTTGGGTCCATTTCTAACTTCTAAGGATGTCGAAGAACGAATTAGAGGAGTTAAAGCATTTAATGACGTTCTCACTTCGCTTCCTGTCGATTTCCTGAAAGAAACACAAGTCACTTATATAGCTACGTTTTATGCTGACAGGCTTAATGATAATCACAAAGTCGTGCCTACAGTTTTAGATGGAATATTATCAATTGCAAAAATGAATGAATTAAATAGAGACGTATCCAAAGTAGTTTTAAAATCTCTATTCGACAATGTGCCTTGTCAACAACAAATTCGTACGGATCGACATAAAATTTATACCATATTTGATTTATTTATAACGAATCGTATTCAAGGTAATCTATTTTTCATTAAAATTCAAATATTAATATTGAAAGTATCAATACGTTATATTTTATATTTATAGATGTAAGGAGTATGGGAACTGATTTTATACTTGGCTTAGTTTTTTCTATGGATGGTGAACGCGATCCTCGGAATTTATCATTTTTGTTTTCTATTTTACCACCGTTTTTAAAATCAGTTAATCTAGGACTTGTTGCTGAAGAGATGTTCGAAGTTTTAGCTTGTTATTTCCCTGTTGATTTTAATACACCTCAAGACGACCCAAATGCGATCACAAGAGAAAACTTGGCAGAAAGTTTATCGATTTGTCTTTCTGCATCTCCAGCTTTCGCTGACTTCTGTGTTCCTTTATTGTTAGAAAAGTTAGAATCAAATCTTAAAGTGGCCAAAGTAGATTCTTTAAAATTATTGGTTAGTAAATATATTTTTATGATATGAATATGAATACACATAATAATCGTAATATCTGATCTTTTATAGAGCCGTTGTTGTTCTACATATCAAGTTTCATCATTCAATTTACATTTGGGATCTTTATGGCAAGCATTATTTAAAGAAATATGTCAAGAAAACGATTTAGATATAAATAATCAAGCTTTAGAAAGCCTCTCTGAGCTTATAATACATTTTTCTAAAGAAAAATCTGTAAACAATATTTGTGAGAGATTTTTAAAAGAAATATTAGTACCTGTTAAAATTCATTTATCAGAGTCTAAAACGAAATCAAAGTATGAACTATTTGCAAAACTGTTATTAACTGTTGCGAACGCATCGGACATTGCATGTATTACTGTAATGCAAAATGTCAATTTCACATTGATGAATCAATTTAATTTATCATCCGATGAAGGAATCAAAGCAGTCATAGTTGATTATTTCATGAATATATTTGAGATTTGCAAAAAACTGAGTATTTCGTATGAAAACACAGAATATTTTAAATACGCATTTGAAATGATAGAAACCTCAACTAAAAGTACGTGTACAGATTTGAAATTATCAGGTTTCAAATGTTTGAGCAAAATGGCAGAATTGTTGTCGTCTGAGGAATCTATTACATTTTTAGACGTTCTCAAATTTAACATCGATCGAGAGAAAACTCAGATAATTGCCAACGCCTGTCAAATGGCTTTAATCAATTTGGTGAAATTACATTCTACATCTTTCAAAATTTACATTGACGAACTGTGTGAGCTTAATTTAATTATGGACAATGCGTTTATATTGTGTCGAAGATTAAACACATTATGTTCGTTAATGTGCGTGAATGATTACACCCATATTGTTGTTGATAAATTGATGAAGTTAATGTTCGACAGTGATGTAAAGATCACTAATTTGATACTAGAGATTTTATCGAATGTTATCCAAAATAAGGATTTGTTTAGTAACGATAAACTTCATGATATTCAAATACAATATAATATAATCAATTCCATTTTACAATTAGTCGATAAGGTTTTCGTTGATATCGAAGAAGAAAAACTTAAATTTGCTTTCAATGTTGTAATAGTATTTATGAAATCGTTAAATTGTTCAGAGCAGTCAAAGTTGCTCAGCGAATTGATTCCTAAATATTTGGAACAAATATCACAAAAAAATAATATTGCTGTCGTTTCTCTCGAAGCTTTATTGAATAGCAGCAGGCAAGAAGTGGAAGTCCCTTACATGGGAGATATTATATCCCGTGCTTTATATTTTGCTTTGAATCAAAACAATAGATACGTCCAAGAAAAAGCTTGCGTACTAATTGCAAATATTTTGAACAAGTATACCTCAAATCTAGACGTAGTCAAGAACTACGAAGAGGTTAAGGTTATTTTGACCAACCGTTTAAAAGAAACTTGCGAAAATGAAATTGAATATATAAACAGTGTAACATTAATTTCTTGGCTGACAAAAAGTTTATTACTCAGCGGACATTCAGATGCATTATATTGGCTTAACACGGTAAATAGTTATCTTTATTTTCCTTTCGGCTTTTTCGAAGATTATAACGTTTTATTTGTTTTAGTTGATGGAAATGTTGAAAAGCAAAAAGTGCGGACTTCAAGTTGCAAAGCAATTCAAGTTAATCATGATGGATTCGGATGTGTTGAATTCTGATTGTTTTTGTAAATTTAATTTTTTGTATAGACAAAAAGTTTTTCAAATATTCCTTCGTGACATATCTCAAAATCAGATATGTGAAAACGAACCACAATTTTTAGCTTTAGCATATATTATACAGTACGTGCCGAGAACTGTTCTTTTGATGGAGCTACCGAAGGTATATTGAAAATATTCGCTTTTAGTTCTAATTATTCTCTTCTCACACTTCGATTCAAATTTCAGATATCTCCTGTACTTTTAGACTGTCTGAACTTTAATGAACCCGACTTGTTGTGTGCTATATTAGATACATTGGTGTTTTTAATACAAAATAATAAATTATCAACTGGATTACAAACGTTATTATCAAAGTGTCTTAAATTAAGTGATAAAACAAACTCTATCGTAAATGTTTTTTTTTATTTTTAACACATTTATGTTAATATTTGATATTTTCTTATCATAATTTTCACGTTTACTTTCAGAAAATTCGAGTTGCTAGTTTGCACTGTTTATTTGAAATAGCAAACTTTTATCCTACTAATCAACTTTTACACCATAAACAAGATTTACTTTTGGATCTTGCTAAATGTTTAGATGATCCGAAAAGACTTGTTAGAAGCATGGCTGTAAAAGCACGGACTCGGTGGTTTTTGGTGGGATCTCCTGGTGAAAGTAAAGATTAACTAATTGGATAAATCATTTCTTTATTTGTTTTTTTTTCAAATATAATACAAAAAATGTTATTATTTTTTAAAGTAGCATAACTATAAATCTGTATTTAACAATACTTTTGTTGATTTTATACATTTGAAGTGTATTTTGTATACTGAAGGTATATTATAATAAAGATTGTTATTTTTGTCTTAATCTGACAAAAAGTTATAAAAATATAAATGTTGTTTTTTTTGTACAAACTTATCAAATATATAAATATTATAATTAAAAACTATCACTAACAATACAAAAAATAGGAAATACAATAAAATTAGTTAAAAAAATAGGTAAACTTATGCAATTTGTATAATGTTTTTTTAAATACATTTAGTTTACTTGTGATATGGGAATAATTGACTGTGTTGTCTGTTGCATCAGATTTAATTAAGTGGTAAAGATTCATGAATCCAAGTTTTTGTTCCTCCTTCATTAAATTCTGCTGCAGCGTGATCGGTACCTTGGAGAACCCATTTTGTAGTTAGCAAGCCTTCAACTCCCACAGGTCCACGTGCATGTATTCTCGCTGTTGATATACCTACTTCTGCGCCCAAACCAAATCTGAAACCATCAGCAAATCTCGAACTGGCATTGTGGAAAACACACGCACTATCCACTTGACGTTGGAAATTAGATGCTAAGGATTCTGAAATTTCATAAATTAAATTAAAATAATTTTTTCACATTTTGTTACATGAGAATTTATGTAAGAATTATAACATACCGTTTTCAGTCACAATAACATCTGTGTGGCTGCTTCCGAACTTGTGGATATGATTAATTGCATCATCCATATCTTTAACAACTTCTATGCAACATTCTAGGGCACCATATTCGTGTTTCATACTTTTAGCTGGCGGTGGTCCGAATGTTAGTATTTGAGATAATTTAGGTCCTGCGTGTATTTTGACTCCTTCGCTTTTCAACATGTTGCAGACGTCGTTAAAGAAAGTGCCGTTAATGTGATCTTCATGGATAAGGAGCGTTTCCATAGCGTTGCAAGCTGCTGGGTAGTCACATTTCGAATCTCTTACTATTTTCAATGCCTTTTCTGTGTCGGCGTATTTGTCTACGTATACATGGCAAATGCCTTCAGCATGGCCCAAAACTGGAATGTGTTGTGATTGTGCTTGAATATTCCTAACTAACTCTGACGAACCTCTCGGAATGATAAGATCAATATGTTTTTCCATCGAAAGCAAATCACTAATTTCTTCGCGAGTGGAAACTAGTGATACTGCGTTGACGCAGTCAACTGATTGTAAAGCTTCTTTGACTAATTCCATAAGTGCTTTGTTAGAGTGAGACGCTTCTTTACCTCCTTTCAACAGAAGACCGTTTCCTGATGCTATAGCTAGAGCAGCTACTTGTGGAAGAGAATCTGGTCGCGATTCGAATATGACGAGCAGAACTCCGATTGGTACAGTGATTTGTGTTAATTCGAGCCCGGTAGCTAATTTTGTTCTTCTAAGAATTCTTCCTACATTTTGATGACTGCTTTCTGCGATTTGTTTGAGACCGACAGACAAGCTTTTCAATTTACTTGGAGTTAAAGACAATCTTGAGAGTAAAGGTTTGGCTAACCCCGATTTTGTAGCCTCGTTCAAGTCTTTTGAATTAGCTTCTAGAATATCTGCTTGTTTTTCTATCAGTAGATCTGCAAGTCTATCAACTACAGAGGCTCGATCAGCTGGTGAAAGTCCTTGAAGAGCTCTGCTACCTTGACGAGCTGTAAAATTTAAATTGTATTATTTCACAGAATTAATTTTATCAGCAAATGATTTTTTCTGTGTAAATACCATTTTCTGCTAATATGTCTACAGGAGCTGTGCCACCTGATACACTGTCAGTAAAGAAAGTTCCGACTTTTCTGCCGTTGATTATTGTTTTAATTGCTTTATCTTGCATTCCATTACATATTACAACACTGACTCCTCTATCTAAAGCCCAGGTTGCAGCATTTACTTTAGAGTCCATCCCTCCAGTACCGACCTTAATTTTATTGATAATATTAATTGTTTTAAAATCAAGTTTTCATATGTAAATTATAAATAATTAAAAATAAAATACCTTCGATTTGTGACCAAATTCAATTGAATGGCGATCATCAGATGTGTACGTGTGCATCATTCTCGCGCCGTCTTCCCACGGTGGTTTGTTATAAATTCCGTCAACATCGGACATTAAAATAAGTAAGTCTGATTGAATTTCTGCAGATAACATAGCAGCTAAACTGTCATTATCTTTAATACTGATTCCCTGTAATGAAAAAAAAATTAATATATGCATATTTAAGTTTTCGCCAAATAATATTTTTAATGTTAGCAATAATTCAAAGCAAAAAATGAAAATCATATGGATAATGAATGAAAAAATGTTTGTTAAAATTAATATGTGATTAATTTTGATGTCTAAAAAGTTATTTTAACAGTAATTGAATAATTAAGGATTGATAAAAACTATTTATTTTATATGAGAATGAAAATGAAAATGAAAAACTGTACAGCAAAATAGCCATCATCTTGCACCATGTTGAAGCCACTTCCAGTGTTCTGTAAAAGGTAATGAAATGAGATTTTGTTTTGACCTTTTTTAGGATTCATATATTGAACAAAGCCTACACGCAGGAACAGTAAAAAGAAACTGTAAAACTTAAAATAATGATTTTTAAAAGTTAATGTGAAAATGATTATGATGTAGAAAAGCATTCTTGTGATCAAAAGCCTTGAGTTATGAAAGCAAAGCGTCGATAATGATACGGTCGTAAAGTATTACATACTCTTTTTGTTCCTGAACCAGCAACTTCGGCATCATCTTTAATAAACATAGGGGGACTTACGGCATCGTTTGTATTGACAATGGGGACGATATTTAATGAAATTAATTCTGAGAGTGTTGTGAATAAATTTTTCCTAGTTTGTTCATTGTAAAAGTCCGGTTTAGTTACAAGAACCTGAAATATATCAATTATTTGATAACTAATTTGGATTTGTTCATTTGATATTGAAATTTTTAAATCTAGTACGAACCTGAGCAATCTTCACACCATATTGTGCAAACATAGCATCATATAAAGACATAAGTCCAGATTGTCCAACAGCTGCTGCTGCTCTTGGGTCGATTATACTGAATGTATCCTGAAAAATATAAATAATTATAGTTTTTTTATAAGTTTATATACAAATATGTATTTTTTATCAAAAAGTTTTTCATTACTTCTCTTTTATTATCTTTAGGAGAAAGTGTTTCCCTCATTGAAAGAGACATGAGCAGTTCCTGAGAAAGCTTTTGTTTTCCAAAAGCCACAGCTCCACTCGTAACCATGATACACTCCCTTCCTTCATTTTGACATTCTGCTACCTATAAATGAAACAGTTTTAGTTTTGCAAATATTCACACTCATTAGAATTATCATAAAAAAACACACACCTGTTCTACTATGGAGGCTAATCTACCGAGAGCAAGTCCGTTATGATCTTCTCTGGTGATAACTGCGCTGCCTAGTTTGATAACCAATCTTTTGGCATATTTCAATTGCGATCTGTCTGAAAATGTTGATTGTTTGCGTTCGATGGGTTGTACTTGTCTAGGCTCTAACGGTTTTCCCTGAAACTATCCAATTTTGCAATAGTTGATATGTTTGTTTGGAAAAAACAGTGGATTTTGAAATGAGTAATTTAAAATATTCATATTTGTTTACAATTATAAGTATGAATACGTTTATAATTATGCTAATCATTCAAATAGATACTCTATTTTGTTGTGACAGTTGATCATATAGCGTATGATTACATGCCAATAAAAACTGCCTAGCTTTGTAAATATGAAACATTAGTAAATAATTCGATAATCTCATATAATTAATAAGGCCAATGTAAAATAAATACATGAACACGGTCATGAAACTGTTTGTTTTCAGATATAACTCGTCTATTTAGAAAAAAAATAACTTTGAAATCTGATGATAATAGCGGCCGTTCGAATTCATCAACCTTATCGCCAAGGGCTATTGGCTCATCTTTTTTCATAAATATCTCAATTTTCGTTTCAGTTTTTTCATAAAAAGTAACGATACTATAGAAATATTATATTTGCTTTTGTTTTGTTTTGATACCACCAACGATAAGGATCGATCTGAAATCGAAAACGTCAGAAACTAGTAGATTTCGAAAACAACTACGTCTTCCTGATTCAACTAGAAAAATTATCTAGCACTAAAAATAATTATCTAGTACTAAGAATAATTATCTCGCACTTGAATATAATAATGTACGAATTGGACGATGAACGGGGAGCACGCGTCGATTTGCTGATGCCGACATTTTTAACATCGCAAAACAAAACGACTCGATAACTATCGAGTATGCGATAACTCGATAAGTTTTATATTTTGGGATCAAGGTTTAGCGGAAGCAAATTTCAAGATTTATATTCGGGTTTGTGTTTGGTTATTAAGGGTTAAAAAACACATTAGGGACGCAGGAGGTTGTTGAAATTTCGCATTCTGATATTAAACGATCTGTTTTCGTTAAATGTACATGATTTATATAAACGTTCAATGGATCGGACAAATTGTTCGGTGCGAGAGCATTATCTATGTTTTTGTCGTGGTATTTACATTGGGTTGCCATGTGAGAACTTGACGTTTTTAACCGTCTGAAAAAATCGGATTGTGTCGCTTTTAATTGAAAAACGATTGATTGATTAAATGTGAGAGGGAAATTTTTCCGATCGCACAAAAAATAGTGAAGCGAGACACCGGCGTGGAAAAACAATACTGACATTTTCCGTAATTGACATTGGAATGGGGAAAAAAAGGAGCCGAATCAAAGGAAATTCGTTTGTATTCAACGTTTCTTTTTAATATTTAGATCGGAACGAATCAGGACGAAAGACAAAAAGAGTCAATTAAACGGGCTTATTCATAAAAAATGAAGTATAAAACTTTCAATTTATTTGAATACACCCGAAATTGTTTTTACATGGTTCGAGAAAAATAACCGTCTATTTTTTTACATTTTAAAAATATACAAAAACATATATTACATTATCAAGCCACAATGGTAAAATCTAGATAAGACCAGTGTAAAATTATAGTTATTAAACGAAAATTAGCGATATTTTTTAATGGTTTTAGATGAAAAAATGTTGCTTTATTACATATTTGTTATTAAGTACACTCAATTCTCGAGGAAAAAGAACCGATTATTTTTTTAAAATTTAACATGGTAAATATGTTAAAAAAATATTATTATCCCGTGATGGTAAGATTCGGAATACACCCTTATACTGTTATAATTCTATGTATGTAATTCTAGTTATTAAACAAAAAATTTCGATGTTTTTTTATGGTTTTACATGCCAAAATTTTTTCACATTACACATTTTTTATAAAGTACATTGGGATGAAAGTTCTATCCAAATATATTAATGAAATCTGTTTCCAATTTTATATAATCAACATATTTTTTAATACGATAGTCTCTAAAACATATTCCCCGTATAAAAAGAGAATTGGATAGAAGTTCAATCTGAACATATTGATGAAACCTATCTCTAATTTTTATATGGTCACCATACATTTTTTTACATGGTAGTCTTTCGAAAGTATAAAAAGATACTTAAATTTACTTTTTATCCTATTATTAAAAAAATAATAATGGAAAACTACATAATTTATCTTTCCTAAGGAAAAATGATCTGATATAAAACAAAAAAAAAAAAACATTAAAATTAAATACTGACCTTAGGAGGTTTCGACGCATAAAACCTAGTCTGATCCATCTGCAACCCAGCAATCGCACCAGGCTTCCTCTGGATAGATTTCAACACGAAATTCGCCATCACTGGTAGTTTATTCAAAGAGCAAATATGTTGTCCGATCATTTTAAATCGACAAAATAAAATATATTCTAAGAACACAGGCTTCGTCGGCGGCACACCGCGACGTCCTCCGAACAACTCCAACTGTTAAAACCTTCAACAATGTCACTCGTCAACGACCAAAATCGGTATGGGACATCCGCGTCGACCGACCACTCGTCCACGACTGATACTGCTTGTTTGTTGACGATTGTTTAGCTGAACGTTGAGTGTTGTGAGTGTTGTAATAAGACCGCGTTATCGTCGGCGATCGCTCTTCAGGCGTCATTCGGGGTATCTTCGAATTCGCGACCCGGCGGTCAAGTTTTGTGGGATTTATCTCGGTTCATTGTTTTTGTTGACGGGCTGAAATGCGTAGGTGGGAAAAATTAGACGTATGGACGTTTTTTATGGTGTTTGGGTGCGAGTTTCCGGGGTTTGGATGCGAGTTTTCGGTGAAAGTCGGGCTGAGGGAAATCGGGTTTCGACAGAGGATTAGTGTGTTTGGATATTAACTGATAATGATTTTGATTCTTGGAAGTTGTAATTAGATTGTTAATCTTTAACAATGTTGTCATTTTGTTAAGAAAAAGTAATAATTTATATCATGAAATGCGTAAGTGGGAAAATTCGGACGTATGAAGGTTTTTTATGGTGTGATTTTTTAACGAAAGTTGGGTTAAGGGAAATTGGGTTTCGATACAGGATTAGTATACTTGGAAATAACTTGATGATGATTTTGGTATTTAAAAGTTGTAATTAGATGTTATTGATTCTTAAAAATGATGTAATTTCATAAAAAAAATGAATTCATCTCGAACGATTTCTTACTTTTTCAATGGGTTTTTTTTATCAATTATGAAACTAACATTGTTTTTAAAGATCAGTTATATAATTTAAAATAACGCTTCTCAAATCATAAAAAATAACGATGATCAATAAAATCTAATTTTAATTAATTTTTTAACTAACTTATTAATATGCGCATTTCAATGGATCGATGTTAAAAATTGTTTTGGCGATCGGGGTATTAAAAAATTTAAGTTTGATAAAAAAAATTAATATTTTCAGGTAAAAATTAACTTTGCAAACGGGTTATTATAATATCATGAGTAACTTTAGAAAGTGGGTAATTAGGTATTCTTATTATTCGGCATTATATGGAAACGGTGAAATTTATGGCTTTAGATGTTATTGTGATAAAATTTTAGAAAATGTTATAGATTATTATTATTGTTGATTCATATTATTTTATAATAGATTCTGTGAATTAATATTGTTTTGATCTATTTTGTAATTTATTTATTGTATGTTATGGAATACTCATACGTCTTATTTATAATATTATTTCAATTTTTTACGAACTGAACGTAATATTTTTAGACTTGTTTTTATCAAACAAATCAATATTTTAAAATTACAAACATAAAATTGATCTATAAAACTATAAAAACAATTAAAATCAATATAAGAGATATTCATCTACCGAAAAAAAACTGTATCATTCAAAACATATTTACACTGTTACACAAAAAACTTATATAAATCTAGATTTTATTAAGTGTTTTTAAAGTATATGATAATGAAGATAAATTTTATGATACTTGATAAGACTAACAATATTTAAAAAAATAATAAAACACATCATATTCGATGCGATAACGCAACTAAACAAAGCGACGCGAAAATAAACAACGCTTCTTTTTAGCAAAAAACATTATTGAAAAAGTAGAAATGAAAACACAATATGTGGATTCAAATAAATGCATGAAATTCATAACATTTCAGTATAAATAACCAATGACGATGAACAAGTTTTGTATCATAAACAAAATAAAAGCATTTAACTGCCATTTTAAAGTCGAAGTATTATATATTTTTTCATGTATGTATTATGAAACGTGTGATTTCGATTTGTTCAAAATTTCTGTTTTTCAATTTGTATTTGTTGTTAAACTTTTAACGTTATAAATATATTGTTTGTTTTATCTTGAAATGAATAGAATGAAAATTTGTTTTTTTTTTTCGAGGTAATATGTAATTCGAGGTCAAAATGATTATTTTGGGTCGATAAACTTAAACTTATCGGTTACAGATTAATTACGTTTAATAAACGTGTATATATAACCATTATTTCAAAGTCAACTTTGATATCTAGTTAAGATACGATGGAAAATTTTTAACTCATAAAAAAACTGAAAATGTTTGATAAAGAAATTTTTAATCGTATACAAGTACCACTTGTCTACTTGTACTCAATTTTATTATATTGTATCGTTAAAATGACAAAATTGTATCAAGGATTTTTAACTTTTAATATAATTGATTCACTGTAATGAATAAAACAAAAGATCCAATTCGAATCCGAAATTTGTTTATTTTTAAATATGAATTTCAAATATTTCTCGCTGAATCCATCTCACACCTTCAAAGCCTTCTTTCGTGATTAATTCTTTTTTGTAGACACTTGTTCGTGTAGACGTGAGACGATTTCGATTAAAGAAAGCTTTTCACAGGCTTCTTTCGAAAAATACGAAACAATATAAAATGGTAGATGAAAAAACCTAATACTATGAAAGGGAAAAAATCACGTCAAAATAAATATTTCACGAAATATTAAAGTCAGATTTGAATATTCAGTCAATCGTTTCATTTTCGAAGTGATTTCACAATTTTGAAAGTTTAGAAATCGATATAATGCTTCGTATAAGATAAGAAACTGTATTGAATAGTATGATATACTTATTCATAATAGAAATTTATTATTTGTTTTAGATATTTCGATCTTTTTATAAACGATATGATTTATATAATGTATTATTTTCATATAAAGAACGATTTTATAAAATTCGTCGATTCGTAAACAACAAAATCGGAACGGACACGAATTCTCTATAGAAATCGCGTTTTCAGTACACACAAACATTTTCTTCGACAAGAAAAGTTCAGTTTCAAAGAGTGTTTTGAAATTAGATAGCGTCAAAAAACGGAGCGAAATAAAAGGCTTCCGAGCCATTTTGTACCTCGGAATACAGTGGGCAAAGTTGGTCAGGAGCTTTTTGAAAACTCGCACAGTGCGAGAAGTACCCTATTTTAAAATCTCGGCAATGTAAACCTTTTATTGTATCCGTTTTTGAGAATAGAGTAATTGATTATATTACGCAAATTTTATGTAACTCGATTTCCATGGAAAACTAAGTAAATTTAGTATTTTTCGTAAAATTTAAACAAATTTGAAGCAACATTTGATATTTACCGAAATGATTCTTCCCAATGGCGACTCCTAGACTTTTTCTAGAATGAGCTTTTTTATGATTTACAAAGTCAAGTTTTGCATCTAACCATATTTCACCACTCCAGTGTCAGAAATAAAAGTCTTTCACAATCTTCCATACGTATTTATACAAACGTCGTGTAACTTATGTATTATATTACATACATTGGTTAAAATCAGCATCTTCAAGATCAAATGGATATACGTTCACCAGCTGATTTGTTGGAAGTAAATATTTTCATCATATTATATGAAAAAAAACTTTCACCAAGATTATAGAGCCAATATAAAAAAAAGCTTATTTCTAAATATCCTTGACCCGGCTCGATTTAACCTAACTTAACCTAATCTGATTCGAACGTCTTGGCCGGCTTCCGCCGTCGAATATAATCCGCAAGAACAACCTAGACGTCGCTTTATGCCGCCATTATCCGAAACGGCGGCCATTTTGAGCGATAAAAGCGCACTTTCCCCCCGCCTCCCATCCCTTCGCCCACATCGGAGGGCTTTGGGACTATGCACCACCATTGCGTACCGTTTGTTTCGTTCTCGGCGGAACAATTAAGCATTGTTCCCCATTTCGGGAATTTTCGATTTGACGTTTCGGAAGCGAAGTGAATAATTAACGCCTCGCGCAAATCGACGAATTGTTGGGCGCTTCTGCGTTTCGCCCTGTGTGCGCAAAACCGAACTTATTCATTAGCTCGCGTAACAATCGACTGGTACGTTTGTGTTATGAGCTTCGGGACGCGTTCGACGTGGCTTTGAACGGTCGTTCAATCGGTGGATAATGTTTCTGAAGTTATACCAACAGTATATGTTATTATAAACTGTATATTATAATATGGGTGCGTTTAATTGTGCATTGAAAAGATGTAGATTGTGGATTTAAATGTATTACTTGTGCATTCGAATAATATACGATATGAATTATTTCTGATGCATTATAGAATCTAGTATTGAGCAATAATGATATTTGTGCAATGAAAAACAAATGTTGTACATTATGAAGTGAGCATTAAAAAAATAAGAAGTGAACAATAGTAAAAATAGTTTGTTCATTGAAATGATCGAGAAGTAACAACGTCACCAGAAAGTTTTTCCCCACAGTTATTAATACAATACAACTGTAAACTGCCAACGTTTTCTTTTGTTAAAATTTTAATTTAATTTAATTTTAGTCACATTTTAATGTTTTGGTCCAATTTGATTTTATAATGAATGTTGAGAATAATGTTCGTGCGGTTGACATTACCGATCTTTTATTTATATTCATTCTAATGCATGTTTTATTGATTTTAATGTACTGATATTTTTTAGAATGCATACATTTCAACGCTCGTACAAAATGCATACATTATTTTTTAATGCACACTAATATAATTAAATTTTAAGACTAAATTCACATATATTTTATGTAATGTAATGCACGTTTAAATTCCCCTTTATAATATTATTCGCAAATGGATCAATATAAATCGATTATGCGCCATCTATCAAAAATTTATCAAAACTTTTTAGTTTATTATTGTTTATGATATTAGATTGAATTGTCGTGATGGATATAAAAATATATTACTCGTTGAAATTTATCACTTTTTGTAGAGCTTCCCGAAGAGGCACGTGATAAAGTTTCCATATAAATTTCAATCCTAGGCGCACGTGAAAAGTTTGATGAAGTGTGATAAAGTGAAGTCGTAGTGCCCGTTTTATCGCCCATAACCATAGTAATAGTGTGTTTAAGCACGTTCTTGTAAATTGCCGTTTAAAACGCATTAAACAATAACAACCTACGTGACGGTGTTGGTCGGTCCGTTTTATTTTCGGTGGTTTGTATGATTTTGTGAAATGTCGCGTGTTTCAGGAAGCTCGTGCGTATTATGCGGTTTTGATAATTGTTAAATCAGTCAGTCGAAAATGATTTAGGTTATTCAGTTTGGCGGGAAAATTAACGCACGTCCAATGTTCGCGCGGGCGAAATTTTCGGTTCACATCCAAATGTTTGCTTAGATAACTTTCAATTTAGGATATGGATTGAATTTAACATATAAATATTATATTTATTCACTCTTGATCAACTTTTATATATTTTACGTAAATATTTTACTCAATTATTAATTTTCTGTTCGTTGAAACTTTGGCGACAACTCATTTTGTCAAAATGAAATTTTCTTAAATTGTTTAATCAATCATTGAGAATTGCTGAATCGAGGGATTTATTAAATTGTATGAATAATTGAAAATGATATAGCTTTTTCGAATGATGTATTGTTGAAATTAAGAAACGTACCTATAGGTAATACATGTTCTGAAAATATAATTACGGATTTTTATTATTCAAACGTATCGAAGATTACTTTAAAATATTCGGAATTTCGATGTAATATGAATAATCAAAAAATATTTGTTTTAATATAAATAAGAATTTGTGTTAAAAAAAACACTTTGAAAGAAAATTATACTTTTAAAAAGGGGTAAGTATATATGTCACACTTTATTTGTGTAATCGCTTCGTCCATGGATGAAGTAAAGTACTTTGTTTCGTCTATGAAATCTAACAATGTCTATACACCAAAATAGGCACCATTTAGCGTAAACACATAATAGGTGAAACATTTAACGTTTTCTGTCAAATATGATAGCAGATATGCCTAGCGACAGGAGTGGTGAACCTTTTTTCGTTCATATGCTAAAATTTACAAATATTTTTTATTGAGTACTAGGCATACAAAAGACATTTTAATTTCTTTCATAAATACATACCAATTGTCTTATTTGATAGAAGACGTTAAATGATGCGCCTACGCTAGATGGCGCCTATATTGGTGTATGGACGTTAGATTTCATAGACAAAGCAAGATTTTTTATTTCGTTCATGAACTAAGATTAAACAAACGTAGCGTAACTTATCCCTATATATAATAGCGGATTTCTGTGTGTGTGTTTGTTCAATGACTCTCGCGACTTTTTCGCGAATATGGTCTTTATGCGTATATACAGTTAACGTCTATAATATGATGCTGATAACCTACTACCTCTGGCTTTGCCTATATGTCGTAACTGTGACAACAATAAATGAACTAGTTTTATTGATTAAATATTAAATCTTCAAATCGAGTACGGGTCGCAGATATTACTACTGGCTTTGCCATTCCAATTTAGCCTGTATGCCTATTAAAATAACGGCTATAATCATTATTTACATTATGATCGAGCTCGAAAATCGCGACTTCCAAATTTAGTCTTTATGGTCATTATAATAACGGCTACAATCTTTGTAATTTTTATTTTATTACGTAATAGTATGGTTACAAATTCACAGCCGATGTTATCAACATCGGGCCTATACATTATCCTATATATAACAAACGGGCATCGACTTTTCGCATCAGAACGATTATAAAATATTTTTACATAGATTTAATTTTTTTATATATATAATTACGCAACTCACAGCTGATGTTATTAACATCGGGCCTATACACTAGTATAATATAACAATCATCAAAATTATTTATAAATATTCAAATCCATCGTGAAAATCTCAGATTAAAACCTCCATCATACAAAATCTTGAAATTCGCACAAAAACAGAAACCTCAAAAGAGAAAACCGCGACACTTCCGAGGATGAAATTTCGCCGTCTCCATGCCCGGGTCCCGGAGGAGTCCCGTTTACCCACCTCGCACGTCCATCCCCTGTAATATATGAAAATAATATCAAAAAGAGGCGAAAAGTCGGCAAACAATATTTCGCATGCAATCTCGAATCAAACCGCCATGTTTCCCTTTTCAATCTCGAATATCATTCTTTATGCGGAACTCGGTCCCCCGGGGTCGGGTTCCCTTTTCAGCGGGCCCGTGTAAGAATATGAAAAGTAAATACGAACATTTATATTCTGTATATTATGTTGTGTCGGTACACTTTTCAGGACGTTTCCGATGTTTGAAGAATGTGGGTTTTCGTTCGATTGTACACGCTGTATGGATTTCATAATATGATTTATGTAATGATGTATTGCATCGATATATTGTGGTATTCTTATATAGTGAAAATGAATGCAGTTTTCACATTCCAAATTAAATCTCATACAAGTCAAATTCAACCAATACAATTTTTTTATAATTCATGAAGAATATAAAAGAAATTATCAATTTAGATTATCAAAATCAAATTAAAGAATAGATCGCATTTCATTGATTATTATGACGATATTCTTAATGATACTTTCTGATGTTTGAATTTGATTTAAAAAAAGGTGAATTTGATTTGTGTACGATTGAATTTGGAGCGTAAAAGCTGTGTTTGATCATGTTTTTTTTCATAAGCGTCAATACACTGGAATGTATTAGTGAAAATAGCATTTTCTTTGATCTAAGACGGAAATAATATATCGAATCATGGACAAACTCGACAAAGGTTTCTCGAAAAAAATATTCAATTTCGCCTGTTCGATCAAATCGAAAAAAGCAGGATCAAAGTAGTGTTGTAAATAAACTATAACATACTTAAATTTTCCTGGAACCAAAGCTGTGGATCCTTTCGAAATCTATTTTCATTAACTCCTTTCCCTATGCAATTTATTTTGAGTGCATTTTTTTCTCGGGAAAAATCTCCCGAGATCGTTCCTTACAATATAACATGAAACAATAGTCACCCTCGCTTTGTGCTCAGACCTCTATTGTGTACGAAATGTTCTAGTGTGCACATATGTTTTATTTTTTCCCTATATTCGGGTCACATTGTTTTAATGTTGCTTTTTATTTGCTACTAATGGAATGAACTTACAGTGGATTTGTTCGTTGTTCCAATTTTTGCGCGGTAAACATAAGATTAATAAATTGAGCGAAACCTAAAGGAGATTTGCTTCTAAGATTAAAGCCTAAATAATACAAGGCGCACTTATGTGCAAGTAAATACTTAAAGTTTTTAAGGCTAAAGGAAGCAGAGGATTATTGTATGCGGGTTATGATGTGCGAGAATAATGTGCAAATACATTATTCAAAAGTCGGAAATTTATGGTTTAATATATTTTTAAAATTTATATTCGTGTTTTAAAACCATTAAAAGAGTGCATTTTCGAAAATATATTAGATAAAATCTTAGTAGAGAAAATTTTGAATCATAATATATAATATTATATTAATATATTATAATATAATATTATATATCTTGTGGTTCAAAATTTTCAAATATTTTTTACTAAGTATCTAGCTTGCCAAGGAAATTCCATAAGTATGTTTTAAGATAAGTCAACTGTAATATTTGACAGAAGATGTTAAATGATGCACTTATACACCACCAGATGTCGTTAAATTTTATAAACAAAGCAAGATTCTTTACTTCAAGCGTGAAACTCAAACGTTTTTTTCCCATGAAAAAAAATCGAGAAAAATATACATCGTATATAATATATTATTAAATTTATTATTATTTTATTAATAAAAAATAAAAGGAATGAAAGAATTCGGTTAACTCAAATGAAAATAATTGCATAGAAACTAAAGATGGATTTTTTCTATAGTTCTATTTTTATTAAAAAATTCTCAAAAATATTTTTTGATACTTCTGATCATGTATATTTATCTAAATATATTTAAAATCATATTATCTATTATTTGAAAGTTGAAAATAAATATATGATATTAAAAATAAAATATATCAGCGGAAAATATGTACGGGCGACCTTTTTTTGAAATGAGACCTAACGTTTACAACTCTAAAAAATACGATTTATTCAATAATATTTTGTATTGCATTAATCTACAGACTACATTCGCACAACCCACGAACCACACGCTCATCATCACTACAAGATGCGAAATAATTCAAATGAGTCGTTACGTTTTACAACAACCATAAAAGCTTTTCGAATTAAAATTCTAGTCTTTCATTAACCACTAATTCGAATTCTTTAGGTACACGATACGTTTTACGTTTCTCGTTAATGTTGAAAGATGGCCTTAATTATGCAGCGGACGAGTGGGAATCCTCCCCCGGGTATCGGGTGGCCAAAAGAAGACGAAACCAAATGTCTCCACTTCACACGCGTACATAATATAAAACGACATGGTATTAAAACATGAAATATTCCTCAAAGTCGACGGAGACGGTCAAACAGTCCGTTAATTTGGTCGTCGTATTGTTCCGGCGATTGCGCCCCTCGGGAGGGCTGTTTAAATAAAACAAGATTGCTAAAAAATAAGTTAAAATATTGACATAATTAATCCTGGCTCGTTCTCGGGAAGCGAGGATTCGAAGTTCGTTTCAAAGGACTAATTAACGGACACAAAGGTTCTTCGTTTGCTGCGAAATTACACTTCAATTCTTCGGCGTGTTCGCCCTTATAAAGATTTCCGGATACAATAACGGCATTGTTCGTTGTTAAGGTTTTTTTTTTGCGTTTTGTCAACAACGACTTTTGACTTGGAGGTGTATGGATGGTTTTCTTTGTATTATTCATATCAGCTGTCGCCAAACGGTGGTCCGCAGGGAAATCTGGACATTTTCTTAGACCATTTCCAGATCCATTTTCTTGGATCTGATTTGTGTTTTCTATAGTTTGTATATTCTAAAAAATTCTCAGTTTTGAATAAAAATTTCGCCTTAATATTGTGTTAAATTAAAAAATTGCACCAGAATGGTAGAAACAAAAAATATGATTTTTGAAAAGCAGAAAAATTTAAAATGTAAAGATTTCGTTTAAGTGAAATAAGCATTTATAATATTATTATGTTAAATAGAATCTCAGAAAGTTAGCGTAGAGTGATGGGCATCCTTTTGAATATTAAATGAGTGCATTGCATCTCAATAAAATAAATATTATATAACCATTATTTTGTAAATGTATTAATCCTTTAAAATAACGTTGGTGTTTCGTAGAATTTTACATAATAATTTGATGGTTCGCGATGTCGCTGATTAATAAATCATTAATTACTTTAAAACATCGTGCAGGTTAGTATACAAAAAATTGAAAATACGAAATAATATCGAACGTATTCGATTCTTTTCTTAATCTAGATATTATAAGAACTAATATTCAGTGATATGAAATTTAACTTCTATTTTTTAAATGATTAAAAACTATATATAATATTTCATACTAGAATTTCAAAAATACACGCACCGAAACTATCATCAAATACAATCGGAACGGCGATATTTATTATAGATTTCAAATTCAATATCCGCAGAGAAATATCATTTTTTTTCCTCTTCGAAACGAAAAGATGATTAATGTGCCTCTTTTTTATTTTACCAACGATTATTTACGGCCTAGCGTAATTTCGCGCACACGCGTTCCAAATTTACGACCACGATTCGCAATTTCAGTGGTGGATACCTCATTCTGGACCGGAGTCGGTTTTTGCACAATTTCAGAACCGAATTTCTTCTGTTGTTATCGGCTCCGGTTTTTCTCTGAAATTTGGGGATTTTACTCTCACGGGTGTCGTGAAAACTCTCGTTTTCGAAAGATAAGCGGGAAAATGGTGTATGGAAAGTGTCGCGGTTTGATTTTTTAAATGAAAGTTTGAAGTTTGGTTTGAAAAGTGGCGATCGAGTGGTCTCTTGGGTGTGGAAAATTTTGTATTATGATGAAAAATAGTTTTGAAAGCTCGAATTGGAGGGAAATTCTTTATTGATGATCGAAAGGTCGTCTGTTTGATCCCGGGTGTGATAAAATGGGTTTTTCATATGAAAATGTATTATGAATTTTAAATCAAAATGTACTTTTATTTTTTACTTTCATGTCGGATTGGACCATTATTAAAATTGAATTAATAAATTATCAATTTACCTTTTCAATAAAAATTGTATACAGAATTTTTTATTTATAATCATATTACGTATTCCAATTAATAAAATCATAATTTAATCAAATGAAAACCTTGTGATATAAAAATAAATCATATCTGACATAATTGGCGATTGCATAATCTGCGTAAGTACCATGAAAATTCAAGACAGGACAAATTGAAATTAACAACCTTTACAAATTGATAAATTAACTCAGACTCATAACACAAAACCTTTTCAAACAAAAAAAAGAATTCATAAAATTTCCAAGGTAAGACCATCTAACCGTAACGTCTCGCCTATAACACACCTCATAAATCCACCATCTTTATTTCCCGTACGAAAAATGGCGAGAGAACCTTCCACGTGCGATTTAAACTTTAAAATTTTGAACGAGATCGAGAAAATAAGACGATATTTCTTCGGCCATCTTTCGCTGAGTTTTATTGTCGGCGAAAACTTCAGCCGTTGTATAATACATAATATAACAAGTGCGCTGAAAAGGTCATAAATCAAGTATTCTTTTCAGTTTTGCATATACGTGGAATACGTCCGTGTGTTTTTATTTTGAAAATGTTGTTTGTGAATGTTTCGCTTTTTCGATTTGGAGATATGAAAAATGGAACGATGACGCCGTTTGATCAATTCGAAATCGACAAAAACTGGAGTTTTGAATATCGCAGTGATTTTCGATTATGATAAAGTTGAATTGGAAATGTTTTTATCAAAAACTAATGAGTTTTTATTATAAATTCGTTCAATGGTATTTAATAACATCTATCTATTGTTTTGACAGAGCCTTTGATATATGACGATGTTGATTATGTTAAGGGTGTGATTTATCTGTGCATTAAAAAAAATTAGGTTATGCCTTAAAACGAATTACTTGCGCAATTATTTCTGGTGCATTGAAGAATCTCGTATTGGGCATTATTTAAATTGTAGTGCGAAATGAAAATAAAAAATTGTGAATAAAATTATAAAATGAGCATTAAAACGTATGAAATTAACAAAAGAAAAAATAGTTTATGTATTGGAATGACCGAGAGGTGGCAACGCCACCAGAGTAAAGTCTTTCTCCAAAGACAATACAATACAACCGTCAATTGTCAACGCTTCTTTTTGTTAAAATTTAATTATAATCGCATTTTAACAATTTGGCCAAATTTGATTCTACTATGAAATATGTGAATAACGGTTGTGCAGTTGGTATTTCACCCCGTTCGCGTTTGCCGCGTTGCCGATCTTTTATCTCTATTCATTCCAATGCTTGTTTTATTCGTTTTAAGGTACAAATATTTTTTCAATAATCAAAATATTTCTTCTGATGCACGCAGTTCAATACTCGTGAAAAATAAACACATTATTTTTTTAATGCTCACCATTTTTTTAAAATGCTCAAGTTATTATGCACATTTATTTTATTTACCCCATTATGTTAATACATTGTTATCAATTCTACAGAATGACATTTCACATCGAATTCATGTAACACATGTCAAAAACCTTTATATCACTATAAAATGTTAATCATCGCTTTTTTGTGTTATTACAAGGAACATAAAAGGAAGAATTATAACTTAACGTCTATAGAGGCGATTTGATATTGAAGATAAGGGCATAAAAAGGGCTGGTAAAGGTCAATTTCCACGCCGTCAAGCGTGTTCCTAGATTCCTCCAGGCCATCCCTTAAAATAAGTCAGCCCTCCCTTAGGATCGAAATAAAACAGAAAGCATTAAAATTTGAGCCTCACGATAACGCTCCGATGCTTATCTATAGAATATGTCATTGTTGTACATTTTATTTTTTAGAATTTCAACATATTTATACAAAAAAATCAATAAAATTATAGGGTTGATTTTGAATGTCGGTGTTGACGCATTTCGTTTTTCATCAGTGTCATGTATATATCTATTTTTGATTTAATATATTCGGAAAATAGCGAAATTCAACATGAAAAACTCCGCTTTTCCATATAAAAAATGTTGTCTTGTCGCGTATAAAAAACCTCGATATAAATCAATTTGCACCGAAAGCTTTGTAAGGAAAATAGTGCTTATTCACCGCGCGAACATCGCGAAAATCGACTTTTCGTACAAAGCAATAAATAAAATTCACATAAAACGAGGTATGCGAGATTGAGACATTCTAATACATACGATGCTTCCATATATTATTTCTATGGCGAAAAATACGTGAAATAAATTATACGCCTTCTAAACCGTTGAAAAAAGTGATTTAAATATACGTCGCGTTCACTTCGAATGAGATTTTCGTATCATATTAAAAAAAATATTATATATCAATCGAAATTTTTTGAAAGCAACGACATACTACGTGTAAAAATTTTTGGTCTCTGTTAAAAATGAATGCATAGTTTGTTGAAAACTTTGCAGTTTTCATTTATATTTTCAGTTTATGTCGCTATTGGTGCCAGAGTTGACCATAATAATAATTATAAATTTATTTAAAGCTAGCCCCCTTTTTCGTATTATATAGTTGCTTTTATAGCCCAATTAAAATGAAAAATTGCCATTACGCGCCCAGGAGAATGCACCTAAATTGTTTATGGCGGAAAAATTCAAATAATTCGCAAATATGGCATCGTCATCGACACGTGGCACAGTGACCCACAATTTTCGATTAAAAACATCGGATTATAATCAAAATTTCAGTTTGTTTCTGAAGAAATTAACGAATTAGCGATTGTTTTGGCGAAAAAATATTTGTTTTTGTTTTATATTTTCTTTTATGGATGAATGTAGATGAAAGAAAATTGCATTCTCTTCTGTATGAAAAGCTTATTTGTTTCAGACGAAGTGAAAACTGTTCTTTATATGGAACAAATATTCATAAAAAGGGTAAATAGAAGATGAAATAAATTGAATGTTCGTGCATATAGACTTATGAATTTTTTACAAGACAGACATAGAATAATTTCACTTAAGCTCACGATATAAATATATTTCACAAGTGGATATTTTCATTTTAAATTTTATTACTTTAAAATCGTATCATGATCATTACAATATGATTAGATATTTGAAAACTGATCTAAACAAATGATGTAATAATGAACGCATTAACGTCCATCAACTAAGCACGCAATACAACGCTTAATTTTGTCAAATTATAAAAAATATACTCTTACAAACCTCAAACTCATCTCAAATAATAAAATGAATAAAAAATAAACCAAATACATATATTAAATGCGAAAAATGAGGATGTCCACATTAGCGAATTCGCGCGGGCAGATGTCGCCGCTTTATTAAATACGTGATATTTTAGCGAAATGGAAAAAAAGGGGGCGACCACTTATACCGTATTATATATTTATTATTTTATTTATTTCGTATACCTTCTGCTGTATTATAAATATTTATGGTGCGGATGGGGTGCCGTTCGAGTAATTTATGTCCCAACCATCTGTCCGGCTCGCGTTTAATATAATTAATTCTTTCCGGATAAAGTTATTAAAATGTGGGATGAAAACGCGGAATTGCGGTGTTCTTGTCAAATATGAAATTTTCATTTAATGTGTATAACCATTTTGAGTCGAAATTTCCTATTGAAAATTTAATTTATTCATCAAATTATATGTTGATATTTGCTGAAATAACGATGTGGGTTAGATTAAATATATTTTAACTGGTAAATACACTTTGACTGTAACATATATAAAATAATTGAAGAAAATACATAACAGAATTATAATGTGATTATTTAAATAAATAGTGCTAGTTTGAGGGTTAAAGTATTATAGCTTTAAAATGTGAATCATTTTTACCATATTTTATGCTCGTTATTATTTTAGATCATGTTTAAAAATTATGAATGTTAAATATGAGGTGTGTTAAATTTCTGTTTTAATTTAAGTATCTGGTTCATGTACTTAAATTCAATGTCATTTTTTGTATAAATTTTCATAATAAGTCAGTTATTAATGAACTATTAATCAAAAAACCTTGCACTGATATTGGCAATTCGTAGATAAATTTATCACAGAATTATTTCAATGTAATTCAAGATTAATTATTGAAACATTTTGTTTTGAAACTCTCTAACCAAAAACCTAAAACAACCATTCTACGAACTGAACGTCAAATTGACGCAAACCATCATCGAATCGCGAACAAATGGGAATATTTACAGAAACAATATTTATGCTAAGCGAGAGATTTTCCGGTCAGGATGAAAATCGGGCATCGGCTGTTTTTCACATATTTGCGATAAAACCCTTCCTTACCTTTAATAAAAAAAGATTATACGGTGCAAAAACACAATAAGCCATTTTTTCGCCTCTCATTTGCTTTGGAAAAATCAAATGGGACCCTCGCGTATTGAAGACTCTTTCTTGTTTGTTATTTGGTTTTTTTTTGGATTTTCTTCCTTGGGAAAGCCTTCGTTTATTTCAGTTCTGTTGTGTAACGAAAGCGAAAGGAACTGAATGTAGTTTTTGGTTCCGATGCACGTGACTCGAGTTTTGTATGCGCTGTTTCGATAGAAATGTTAAGTCCGGTTGTACATGTATTTACTTATTTTGAAATCGAATTTGTTCGAACGAATTTGCTCGAGTTTCACAAAGTGTTAATAGAATCGATCTTATACATGTGATAAGCGTATAAAAAAAATCGAAAAATTCAATATATTAATGAAAACACACCCAATTGTGTGATTGCGTTACTCATGTAAAATGTTTGAAATCTTGCGAAAAAAAAATTTAACTTAATTTTTGTCCTCACCTGTTGGTTTTTTTGAAAATTTAAATGTTTAATGTCTTTTGTCAAATATGAGAGTTAACGTGTCTTACGATATACTTATGTAAAGTTAAGAAAGATTTTTATTTCTGACATCAGAGTGTCACAATGTGGTTAAAAGGTAGTTGAGGGTCACAAATTCAAGGCTCAGTTTTGTACACTATAAAAAATACCTCATTCTTGAAGATTAAAGTTAGGATGTTATCAGTTGAAAAAATAATTGAAACAAATATCAAATTTTTATTAAACTTAAAAAAAAACGCAAGATTTTTTTTCGTTTTTATGAAAAATGTGATAGAAAAAACATTGTATAATATATACATATAACATGTATATATGTGGTATTTATGTTATACAATAACATGAATCCCACAAGAATCTTCAAACAATCAGAATAGCAAACGATATTATTATTGCGAATGCAACTTGCAATCTGGCTAACATTAATTTCGCATGCAAATCCTGTCCTAGACCATTTCAGCTGGAACGAGATCCCTCGTCGGAATTAGTTGTTTACGTGTCCGGAAAATCTAAAATGTTTTTTTTTTTTTTAATTCAAATTTTCAGATCCTCCTTTTATATATAATATATATATAGATTTTTCGGAACAAGATTCGGAATCGTTCAAGGAAATTCGGTGACCCGAATCTCAACCGACATTAGGCTGGAAGTAATTTGGATTAAGTGCGACCGAATCGGGATCTGCATAAATGTATCGGAACTTGAATATTTACACAAGTTTCTGTGGCCGATTCCGGGAAATATTCCGGAAAGTGTTTGCGATTCTATGTGGTTTTGTTGTCGGTTAAACTCGCATTTAATTGTCGTATTAATAAGTGTACATTGTGCGGTTGATGATTAGGAATTCTATGTGAATAATAGTAGAAGTAATTCGGATTAAGCTTGACTGGGTTTCAAATTTGCATAATTGTTAGACGATGAATTAAATTTATGCAAAAATATGTATTTATATTAAATAAAAGCTGTTTTCAAAAGAGTATCGACAATAGAGGTGGATTGCGTACATGTAGTTGATTGTTTCTTGAAAAAAATAAAAATAAATAAAAAAAGGGTGTGATTAATAAACTATAATAAAGAGCTGCCATTCCAAATATTCGTTGTCTTTATGAACCTTAATTTTTACGTTTTTTTGAGAAATAGTCAATTACAGATACATGGTCCATCATTGGTGTCGTTGATCTAGTTATTTTTTTATTACAAAAGTTTTTTAAGTGCGAAATGTTGTTTAATATTATTTATCATTCAATAACGAATTTTTAAACTCTCATAACGTGTCTAGAGAAAATTTTTAATATTTTGAAAATAAATAATCAATTTCGAAAGCATTGAAGCGATAACAAAGATGATCACTGAAGTTGAACTTGCTAGTCGCTTTTTAAAATTCAATCAATCATTTTTTTTTAGTTTGTATAATATATAGTTACAAAATGTTTTCAAAAACAAGAGTATTCATAGCACGTCAATAATTAAAATGAATAACGCACACATACAATACAAATATGATACAAATTTATATGAAATTACATAAAAAAGTCTATTATTTCAAATAACAATAAATATTATAGTAGCACTTCCACAATATATCACAGAACAAACGCAACCTCTGTAAATAAATCGTGCCGTTTTATTGAAAAGCGGACGTATTCGACAAAACTAAGCGCCTTAATCCGAAAATCGTCCGACGATATTGTTTTAGTGCTTTCGTAAAATTTCACGAAAACGGATTAAAACTTCATAGCTTTCGAATATTGTGATTAATCGCGGAAATTAATGGGCTCGATTTGACCTCAGCGCCCGGCATCTGGCCCACCGTTAATAATATCTCGTGGAAATGCGATGAATTTCGGTATCGTCTGTTTTCCGGAAAATTTTCTGTAATATGTGAAAAATTTCCTTCGTTTGTGACGTTTTGGTATGTTTTGTGATTTTGAAATTATGCGGGAAAATGAAGTATTTAAAATTATAAAATTAAAAGTATGTTTTTGTCAATTGTCTAAACTTTTTATAATTTTTTTTTGATAAAAATTTGATATCAAAATTATTTAATTGATAAATATAATGTAATTGTATTATTCAAAATTACTAAAATTTTGATGTGTCTAATCTAAAGGTTTTGGGGTCGGATTATCGTTTGGAATTTGGATGTTAATTTAAGCGGTTTGTAGCTCACTCGGTGTATGAATATGTGAATAGTTAACCTGAAATAATTTCAGAAATAGTGATTTTCATATATGTCGATTTTATGATTCCATTATTATATAGTGAGGTAATTATATAAAAATTAATTATGTTGAAAGGATCTGGAACATAGGTAACGCGCATATTTTTATTATATTATATGATAGCACAAGGCTACAAAACTTCATAGAAAATTGAATTTATAGAAAAAATACTTGATGATTTGAACGTAAATTTCGTTTGCGTCAAATAACTGGTTTTTGATAAAAAAAATGGACATTACTTTTTCATTTTTTTTATCATTATAATATACATTTTATATCTATCTTAATTGCTTACAAACACATATATTTATGAAATTAAAAATACCAAGATATATATTTCATTCAAACAATTAACTTCGAGCATTCGCACATAGCTCAATTCGAAAAACTCAAAGCCCTCATTACCGGAAGAGACTCCACTCACAAAAATCTGACACGAATCACTTCAAGCAGATATCGAATATCACAAAATTACTCGAAAACGAATAAAAAAAAAAAAAATAATAATACGAGCACACTAGAAAATTGATATGAAAGTATTTCAACGCGAGATCGTTCCGAATCGAGTGTCACTTAAAACGTTAATGGTCCCGGGATATATCCCGGATCTGTAGGGCGGGATTTTTCCGCCCGCGGCGTAATTCGACAGATAAAATTTGGTGGGCGGGCTCGACGTCGAGCAACAAGTTATTTTCGACCAATTTACCGGGGCCCTTTTCCCGTTTTTTTTCTTCCCTTTTTCGCGGAGCTTTCCCTCGTCGACATTCTTTTCCTTCGCAGGCTTTTCGGCGGCCCCCAAGACGTATGGCTGTGCGAAATTGATGAGAATTCCGGAGCTCGTTCGACCCTTGGTTGGGGGTCTTGGGTGTCTGCGATCTTCAATTTTTTTGATTTTTCGGTAAGTTTCGTTTATAATGTCGGATTTTTATGAGTTTCGAATCAATTTCGGCTATATTGTATTTTATCATGGAAATAGGGGAACGCGTTTATTCGTTCGTTCTAATACATGTGTAAAAAGCGTTCTTCGACGACTTAAGGTTGTAAAACTAAAGTTATAAAAAATGTATGAAAAAATAAAGTACCTACGTACTTTTTATTGAGTATAAATTTAGTTCATATTAAACAATTGATTCTTTAGAAAAAAACTGATGGATGATCAGTTAAAAACGTCTTGAGGCAAAGTTCAAAACGTCGCCGTCTTTAGAAATATGGTTCAAAGTTCAAATCATTTTTTCAAATAATAATTTTAATATTATAGATACATCTATTTTGACCATAATGATTATGATATATGCATGTTTTAAATTACATTTTCACGTTGTTAATTTTATCCGAAACACAAATGTCTAGAAATTAATGTTTGTTTTCATAAAGAAAAATATTAATTACTAAATTTATTTTTCAGCCTTTCAGAATTGATCACTATTAAGCATGGATTTAGTTATTCTTTTACATAAAAAAATAAAAACACCAAAATGTAAAATATTACGTAACGATTGAATAGTTGCGTTTTCTATGAAAAATTCAATTTTTTTTGTGAAATATGAACAACATTGAAGTAAATTTTGATGCTTTTAAAAATAACCTTTTAACTGGCGGCTTTTCCATTTTCATCTTCTATAATGAGGTGTTTTATGATTTACAAAAGCGAGCCACGAATTTGCGGTTCTCAACGCCCTTTTTAACCACATTGTGACACTCTGGTGTCAGCTATACAAGTCTTTTCCGGATTTCTATAAGTATATCATAAAATGTGTCAAGTGTCATATTTGACAGATTGCAATAAATATTTAATTTTTCAATAAAACCAACAGATGGGGGCCAAAAACTAACGAATGATGTTAAATTTCACAAAAAACGCAAGATATTTTGCGCTTCGAACGCAATTAAACAAACGTTTCATACCATATAAAATAAAATTAATCAATTAATATTCTCGTAACATTAATAAAGAGATAATTTCTTCCCGAATCACACAGTTTAAGAAATACTGAAGCGATATGAACCTTTCGCCGTGTGCGACCTCCTTCGACTTCGGACTCGAGTTGTGTCTACTTGACCTCCCTTCGACAATATTAAATGGATGCCGATGAAAACTTGGAGCTTTCATATCGAATTTATTATGTGATATAAAAGCTTTTGTATCGCGAAGTATGCGTATGCTCGGAAAATGTGTGCCATGTGAATGTAGATTGAAAACGTTCTAGCTTTCGTTTGAATTCTGAACATGTGCGCATCAGCAATTTTAACTATTCGTTATTAATATTGTAAAAATTAAAAAAGTATTTTGTAAAACTTAATGCAAACTTTTCTTTTATATTTGCAATTTGCATGTTTTCTTGTTCACTGGTGTTTTTTTCATTAGAATTTTAATTAAGTTTTATAAAAAACCAAATTTTATTTTAGAATAATTTAATCAAAATATAAAGCGATAATAAAGATAATTTCAGCTGACCTCAAATAACACAAAATGCCAAATATAAATAATTAATAATTCAACGAAGAAAAGACAATAATTAAATAACAAAGCCTCCGCTTTATTCCGGTGGAAATTCATCAGACAATTTATCGGATGACGGTATCGAATTCTATTTTCGTCGATAATAGCCCAAAGTCGAAGACTTTGCCATTCTTAGTGGCAAACATTTCGGCGGAGCGATTGGCTTTCAGTGTTTCAGCGTTTCTGGCCTCCGAAACAGATGCGGCTAATGTTTTTTCAGCAAGAACTTCCATTTTTCACCGGAAACTTATTGCCAGTTACAAATAACTAGGCGGATTTCTAGCCTTTCGAAGCCCCTAGAAACTCACCGGGTCGAGTGCTCGTTCCCTCGGGAAAAATCGCTCGTGAGATTATTTTAATTGTCCAATTAACAATGGAAGGAATTTTTCAGCCGTTCCGAATTAAACGATTGCTGCACGACGATGGCGTGCTTTGTTCTTTGCGATTTCGATCATTTCTTATTTCAATTAAATCAGATTTTTAATTTAGATATGATTTGATTGAAAGTAGCATTAAAAGATATTTTTTTCGGGGAATATATAAACGCACTTTGATTTTAATAGTTTGCAATTTCCTTCCCTCCTCTTTCAAGTTTTCATATGAATGGAACAGTTCTGCATTTATATTTTCTTTTGTCTGTGATCATGGTATATGTATATATAAAAATGGAGAGATTTCCTTTATTTTCTACGAAGATGTTTATTTCAGATTTTTTTCGCTGATATGCATTTTGAGGTTTTAAATAAAAGGTTTAAAATTTGGTTTAATTGGATCCTGTTTATTAGACAATTTTTCATAATCCCTTTATCTAACAATTTTATAGTGTAAAGTATTAAATATTAAAGTGCAAAGTATTAAAAACAAAGTACATAAATTTTATGGGTGCAAATCATTTGTATCAAAGTGAATATGATCAAAACTTAAGTGCAATTAATTATTCCCATTTTCTTTACACAAAACATGTAAAAATTTCAAAAATCTTCCTACACGTAAATCAGCAAAGACACGTACATTTCGGATACGCCCTATTCGCTTTGACCCCCCGATTTAAATAGGAAAAGATTTTTTTTCGAATCAATCCTTTCACCGACGAAAGCACGTCGTTAAAAAAATATAATTTGATTATTTTGAAAAGTCGGCCGTTTTAATTGCGACGTAAAAGTTGTGTTCGAGATCGGCACGGGCGCGCTTCGTTAGCTGAAATTGCGACCTCGCCCAGTTCGCGATCAACTTTCGAATTTGCAAAATCCAGATTCGCCAGATCGAGCACATGCAGCAATTTTTGCATGAAGGGATTCGAATGATTCGATTATTATCGTGTGGCTCAATTCGGCGTGAAGTTTGAAACGAGTCCGCGATTTTTTCCCATAGACAGGTGCACGCGATGCAAACTGGGACTCATTCATTTGCGGGATAGTGAAAGAGGTTTTATATTTCATTTTGTTTTTTGAATGGATTTATATGTTCGATGGTATTAGGGATTATAATGCCGGAACGACCAGTAGGTATCGGAATAAGAAAAAGAGTAGTTAAATAATTCATTAAAAGAAAATTTATAGTAATATGGGAAATGAAATAGTTAATAAAACATTGAATTTATCAGTTATCATTAGTAAAAAATTAAGACTTTTTGCGAAGAAAACATTCGGGGCAAATATTTATAAATTGTTTACCTTTTTTTTTGAAATATTGTATTTGTCTTACTGGTGAAGACTCCGAAAAGGCATTTGCACAAAAATACGATTATAAGATAAATGTTTAGATATGGTATATTTTCAAAATTCTTAATCAATTAATATTAATCAAATAACCAAATATTAATCAAGATACCTAATATGGTATAACTTTCTTTTAATTAGTAGGTTTTTGCCAATTTGTCGAATTTTTTGCGTTAATTGTATAACAAATCAATACTAGTAGTACTGATAGTGGTATATATTTTTCGGTAATACCGGTATTGTCAAATTTCGGTATTTTTGGAATTGCTAGATGACATAAATTAGGTATTTACATATTTTCAGAATATTTGAAATCTCGAAAATTTTTCCAAAAATACTAAGACTTTAAACACAAAAACAAAACCACAGACCACCCGGGACTTTAATTTCAACAAAAACTCATTAATAATAGATTGAAAGTACTTAAAATATAAATCGATACGCATTCATTTTCGAAACCATAAACGACCCTTCACTATATTATTCTGAAAATTTTCAGCATCTCATCACACAAATATTTCTATTGGTAATTTATACAAAACAAACACTCATCGATAAACCGAACAAATCTAAGCCTCGCAATTATTATCGAATATATATGTATGTTGGAGCGATTTGGTGATTTCATGCGTGAGCCGAGATAAGTTTGTTTAGTTCGAATCAAAGCAAGCAGACTGAACAAATACTTCAGACGTACTTCAGATCATCTCCGAAATTCAGACTTTGCGAACATTTCCTCCGAATTGCGCACAAACAGCGTAATATTTAACGCTCGACGACCAGATTTTTCAGCTGAAACGAGTTGCTTTTCAGTACTGAAAATACGTATTGGCTTTCGCCGACCGCATTCTATACTCGGTTTCACGGAACCGGAAAAGTCTCCAGTCCGGGTGGAAAAACCGGATCGGAGGGTTTTCGCGAAAATCGTCTGCGAGTTGGATTCGATACGCTGACTTTGAATTATTGGAGTTTGTGATGTATTGCGATGATATTTAAATTTTTGGTAATTATAGTTTGTATTATAATATTAGAAGAAATATCATCAAATTTGTGTACACTAATCCTCTTTTTATACGGTTCAAAGAAGAAGAAACGATTATATTTAAACACTGTTTTTTACTTTAACATGGTATAAAAATGAAAATATTACGAACCAATGATGATTCGCTTCAAATCAGTTCACAATTATAGTTATTAAATAAAAATTTTGTTGTTTTTTATGGTTTCAAATGGGGAAATTTTAAAGAATAGAAGTTCCATCCAAATGTACTGTTGGAACCTATCTCCCATTTATATATATATATTATATTTAGTTACCATACATTTTTTTTACACAGTAGTTCTCTGGAACGTATCTCCTGTATAAAAGGAGATTGGTTATATAGTTGAATTGCAAATTTTAGTGTGATTTATATTATGAAATTTATTTAACTATGAATGTTTTCTTTATATATAAGTATAATATAGAGTGTTAATTAAAATTGGAACGAGGACTTATTAAATTCCTTTTGTAAAATGCATTTATTAGTTCGAATGAATCTGCAGTAAGTTTTTAAGTTACAGAAAGTTTATCCTTTTAAAGTTTTTAATTTATTTATAAAATTCATGAAAATATTTAAATTTCAAAAATAAATTTCAAACTATAGGTATCTAAAATTATTTATTCAAATACCTAAAATTAGAGCACTATTATGTTTTAATCTACTGAATACACGCATTGTCGAACCAAACCATTGTCATTCGAAATACACAAAATTTCAATTTGAAAATCCTTTTCGAAATGTAGTTCAATGGACCGTTTTGTATTTCGCGCGGTGAATATATACGAAAACATACAGAAAACGGGATGCCGGATTTAATGATCGACGATCCGTATTATAAATATAGGACAAAATTTCGGGTGAATTGTTCGAAAAGCTCAAGATTAGCGAACTACGGCTAATTGTGTGATGAAATTTTGTATGTGTGTTTTGGCATGCTTTTATTGGATATGAATAATAAATAATGAGTTTAATCTTGAACAATTTTCGCTAGATGAACTTGAGATTTATTTTAGAGTAAGTATGCGGAAGCCTTTGTGGGTAAATGATGAAAAATATGTTTTGTCTGAAAGTTTCGCTATGAAACGTTTATGTATTTTCATCTGCAAAGTTCGAAACTATTGTACAAAAGTTTCAAATAATAAATTTTATTTGAAACATTCGTATTTGTAATATAATTTTTTTTTATTAACTCAAATCAGACGTCACTTATCTTTGATGCATTATCAATTACGTAATGTTGTATGTCTCACGTAATAGTTTTTTATATATTACATACATTGTCGCCAATGTGATAACATTTGACGTTTAGTAAAATTTTTTGAACACTTTCCAACGTCAAGATATATTTTCGCTACGAAAGACATCTTTGTTTGTAAAAATTATTCAGTCATGCGAAAGTTAAATTTCAAGAGTTGGAATCTGTCGGATACGCTCTTCTGCGTTTTATTGCTGAGAAAAGTTATAAGAATATGTGAGAACGGTGCAATATAATTCTCAATTTAGAAAGTGGTAAACAACATTCTGTTGAAAATTTATACACCTGATAGATTTAAGTGTATTTTAACTACTAGATTTAAATGCATGTGTTTTATTATTATTGGGGAAACTTGGATAAATCTATAATACGGAAAATTTTGTGACAGTTTAAATATTTTTTTTTTTAATAACACTGACGTATTTTTTGAAACCATACCTAGCAGAAACATGTCGGTAGATATTTAAATTCATTCTGATATAATTTTGTGATAAATTTCCACGTTTGATGTTTATTAATATGTTTTACGACAGTTTTGGTTTTTACATCGTTCTGAATAAGCATATAATTCAGGTGAGAATAACAAGGTTTTCTATCAGCATAATTTTTTTTTTAGTACAAATAGATAGATTAAGGCAATATGAAAAATTTTATAGAATTTTTCCTTTAAAATATTAACAGGAATGAATATTACAGCCTTGAGAATTTTAATTGATCGTATAATCACGAAATTAAACAAACCAGATTTGATCATTTGAGAAGTTAAACAAAATTGGCAAAGATGTTTATTTAAATAATAGTTTGATGAAAAAGAATGTAATTCTTACGATGGTAAATTTTTTTTAAATTATTCTATATTAAATATGAAAAATGATGATAACGAATTACCAAAGTTTCCGCTACGAGTAAATTTATAAAAAATTCAAATTTTTATGATCAATCAATATTGATTGGAATCAATTGGTGAAAAAAATTCCTCTACACCATTCATAATTTTCATAGTCAACGATGTGTTCGTTCAACGTCAAACGTTCCCTGCAATCCTCGTATTTTAGGCACATGATTAGTTTAACGGAATTCCCTTTGATGTATCATAGATGGGCGGATCAAAAAGGGAATTTTTTCCCATTCATTTGCCCGAACCCGAACTCTCCATTCGCTTGCGAAAAAGAAAATTTGCTGGATTCAAAGATGTGTAAATTAAAAAAATACACATCCGATCGGAAAAGAGTCTCTCGTCCGAATTGCGTCGAATCCATACTTAATTGAAAGGACGCTTTGGAGATTGTTTATTTGGCAAATTGTGAAAAATCACCGCAAATTTGTTCTCATTAGAATCACCGAATTCTCATTTTGAGTGTAAAAAACAGCCTAATTCGAAATTTTACACCGCAATGAGTAGTCAGCCTTTTTCTTGTAATATTATACGTATATAAGTGTAAAAAAGTAGGTATGTAGGAGTGTATATTCTCATGGTAAATCCCCTCTTCGAAAATCGACTCGCATAAAACGACCGGGAAAATCAAAAAAATTTCCCCGTCGTTCGTTCAAGCGAAAATTTTCCTTTTTCCTGGTGAGGGTCGCCGCGTTGATTTCCATACCGGAATTTATTTGAAACGGAGAAACGACTGTCGTTTTGGCTTTTTGGCAAATATGACGAATAAAAGACAATCTTTTTTGTATTTTTTTTTGTCGTCAGATTCTGATGGAATTAATCGGTAATATTTTTCGTTTGAAATAATTTTGTCGTATTCAAAGTTAAATATATAATATATTAAACAACTTCAATTCTATGATATAATATTTATTTTTTATATGTGTTTTCATAATATAAATTATTCCAGATGTTTTAAAAAATTTTCATCACAAATTCAATGAATTTTTATATATTATAATACAAATATTTTTCGAAAAATTGCTTCATACTTATTTTATGATCTTATAGCATTGAAAACAAAATTTCTAATTAAATTAACTCTTTGTATATGTTCAAAATCATATGAAAACATTATTTTATTCATGCTGAACTTTACATTATATTTCTAACGTTGAGCATAATACAAACACTGCATATTTTGCCAAACGTAACTGGAAGCGCACCAAATTTTTTTGCTCTTTATTCATAAAACCATATGCATTTTAGTATCTTTCGAATTTAAAATAATCAAAAACAGCATTACGAACACTCACAACGTTGCAAAAACCACATTTTCTCTTTCAAAAGCGAGCTCAAACATTTCCGCGGCCAAAAAAGCGCGTTAATGGCAAAGTAAACTCGAGTTTGTTTCTCGACCGTGAAAATTCACAAGAGACGTTTTCCTTTCGACAATTTGCACAAAATTCAATTCGAAAAAGAAAGTTGCCTCTGCATTAGCCCATCGCTAAAAATGCGGGCAAAATTTCCGACGGGATAAATAAATGACACGTTCATTCCCCATTATTTTTTTTTAGCAAACACGTCGATCGGAACGAATCGCTCGAAAGTATAAAAGCCGCAATAAGTGTAAGTGAAAGGCTGTCATCGGCTTTTTATCCATCTTGTCCCTTGTTTTGGAGACGTCAATCGACTTTGGTATAGGTAACGCTTTGTATGTATCATAAACGCTTATGAAAGCATGAAAAAATGATTTGTTATTGTAAAAAGTGAGTTATACACGCACGTTTTTGAAATGTATGTACGGTATAGCCTCTATTATCCGGATTGATAATAAAAAATATTTATATTATTTTCAATGGTAGATTTTACGTTTTTTTTTATATAAAACGCGACTAAAAAATAACGAGCATGTAAAAAAAATACTGACTTAGGATAAACTAAAAATTTGGAGTTAAAAAAACTTCTCATAGATGGTGTTAAAAATTATGACTTCATTTATTATTATTTAGGAACTGATGAATACAATACCATAACGATTTCATGTTATGTTCACAAATTTTGTTAGTGTCTAATAACTAATAACTGTAAAAATAAATAGACTGTAAATACTTAAAGATTGTATGCATAATTATGCATACCTAAAATTTCTAAAAATAATTTAATTTAATTTTTAATAATTAATATTTTTTTCATTTCTCGATTATTCAGATTGTTTGCTATCCAATCCAGACCATCTTAATCTCCATTCAATCCGAATAATTGAGGTTCTACTATATATAAAAGTGTTTTCATTAGCGACTCCGTTTCAAGTTTCCAGTTCTTTGCGTATCATCCTGGAAATTGTATCGGGAAAATAATTGAAAATTCTTGAGACTGGCTAATAAATTTCATTGCAGTTTCATGCATTGCATCTTGAATTTTTAATTATGTAATAATAGAGAATAGTAAAAAGTCAACATTTTGAATTTCGTTCTTTGTATAAAGAGTATAATTTGAATTCATTTTCTTACGTAAGAGACACTATCAGTGTGCTTCGTTTATACATCTTTTTTTTAGAATTCACATCGTGTATTTGTTTGTTTGTTCGCAGCTCGTCGTCTTTGCACAATTTACCTCTGAATAAATATTTTCACGCGCCCTTTCATGAAATATCCACCCAACCTACCTTATTATATTGCGTTTTGTCAAGAACGCAGAGCAATTTACTTCTGTCGTGTCCCGTTCGATGCCTTTCCCCTAAATACCTCCCGATAGTGGTGTAGTACTAAATAAAATAATATTATAGTTAAATATTCTAAGAATATGTTTATTAATCTTATTTTTCTAATTAAATACATTGCAGACGTCGTCCTTCATTTGAGCAGTGCTACTTTTTAAATTATTTTCAGAATGTATTATCTACAAATTGTTGTTATTATTTACGAATATAAACAGTGTGTGGAAAATTGAATCCAAATTTATATATTTGAAAGGATACATTGAAAATTGTTTCATAATAAAAACACTATTTTGATAATCTTATCTTATCGAGTCTTACGTTTCGGTGGAAATTTATTTTGATCGCTTTGCATTATTAATTTTTTGTATCGCGTCGAGAAATGTTTTATTATATTTGATATTTCAGATTCGTTTTTGATTTATTCAAATTTAAAACGGCGCTGGGTTTCGTTAAAAAAATAAATAATATTTCTCATGGATAATTTTAGTCTGACAATTCACGACAAATGAATCATTTAAAGATTTCAAAAATAGATTAATTATTTTTTTCTAGAATTACAAAATTACACAAGCATTTATAAAATATCATTATTCATATTAATTAAAAAAATCTTGAATTTTTTATGACAATCATAATAACCTTTTCATTATCTACAAAGTTTCAGGTAGACTTTCAACTTAAAAAAAATTAGACTTAAGACCCACTACACCACTGACTACCACCACTCATTCTAACCCCTTCACCTCCACCATTTTTATTTTAATCTCTACTATCACTACTTTGACCCTCACCATTAACATCCCAACTCTTACTTGTGTTTTTTTAGCACTTTCCACAGTCATTGGAACTTTTGTTTCGACCGTTTCCTTTTCGCTTGTTATATTTTATCTTTTATATTATATTAATATATTAATATTTTGCGCTTGTCCGTCACCAGAAAAATATATTTGAAATTTTTTGCATGCAACAAACTTCATGCGGGAAAAAAACGGAATGTGTATATGAACGTTTTTTAATTAAAACGTTACACGAAGGGTATGTCATTGAATGATTGATTATTTTTTTGTGTAATAAAGAATTTTTATTTTCGTTGTATAACAATAATATACGTGGGAAATTGATGAATTTTATACATCTTGTATGCGTTATTATAATATTATTATTTAATTAAATTTAATTAAAAAAAAATATTATTTGTTATGATTTTGATTTGAGAATATAGCACATTCACTTAACAATTTTTCAAATAAATAAATAATATACCTACATATATAGAATTTCTTCGAATTTCGAATTATTATTCTTGCAATAAATCAATTTAATTTTGGAAGGGTTCATATATTAAACAATAGTTTCTTAAAAATAATTTATTTTTTGCAATACAAAATAATTTAATAATAAAAATTCACATTGAACAAGTAATCCTTTCATACTTTTGATTTAAAAATAATATATTTTTTTATAAGATTCATTGAAATTTATTAATGATTGGTCAATCCGATAATTCATATTCAAAAATAATAGTCGATAAAGTATTAAAATAAACAAACCGTAAAATAAAATCGATGAAATATTATCTATGTCTTGTCTCATTTCGATCGATTTATCAATGTTTTTTTAATGAGTTACATCACATATATTTAGGAGTACTTGGTTCAGCACTTAAATATGTTACTCCAAATTTAAACACAATATAATAAAAAAGTATAATGTACGTTAAAACGGCGATAAAATAGCAGGTAAATACAAGGCTATCCATTTTTGATATATAAAAAAATACAAATCAATATTCAACTGGTAACAAAAAATAGTCATATATTAAAAAAACAATCATTATTAACATTATTATCATAATCGATATCAGTGAAGTTATATATAAGTCCATTATATTTCAAAATATTTTACATTAAACTTGATTTTGTAAATATCGAGTATGTAGTTGAAGAATTTTAGCAATACATATTATAAGAAATGCTAATACCAAAAAGAGGGATACAAATTGTGCATAAGGGTAAGGTAAATATTCCATTTGTACTTTTTAAATCTTCAAAATTTTAAACATTCATATACAGTCCTCAAAAACCTAACAATACTCAAATAAATCCACCTGATGATCAATAAAGCAATAAATATGATAAAAAGGAATGTGGAAAGTTGTATATGAATATACATCAATGAGATATCCAATCAGATTTAGATAGTGGTTAAGTTCATTTGATTTTTTATTTAAAAATATCGCAGAAATTTCAGTTGAAAATATTTTTTAAAATTTTTGAGGTAAAATATCTATGAAAAAAATAAAAATAAAATCAATTTATTTTAAATATTAAAAAAAAAAAAATATTATATATAAAAAAAACTCACAAGAAATTATTCAATCATGGAGTCGTCAATATCGAACGAAATTCTAACCACAAATGAATAAATAATTCACAATTGTGATAATAAGAATCATTTCAATTTAAACAAAATTATCAAACCAAACAACCATGTGACAAAATCGAAATCTAAAATAATCCAAAGTACGCGTATTTATTTGTTTCATTTTAATTTTATATTTACGAGAACACTCTTCGACACATTTATCGCTATCGAAAGACAATAAATATGATAATTTACCGCCGTTCAATAATAAAAGTATCAAATTGTCCGAATCGTTTTATTCTGCAATAAAATAACGAATCGCCATATTTCAGCCGGGGCGATAAAAGCGGGGATTTAAAGAAAAGCGGAAAAGGCGCAACGTCAAAGAACACGACAGCCGAAAAAAAACGCGCGAAAATAAAATTTTCTAGCAAGCGAGTTTATGGGGGAAAGATATCGCTTTATTATGATTTATATAGTAATCAGGTGGCGGCTGAAAATGCGGGAAACAATTTTGCCATGTTTTCGAAAATCGGGATCGGTCACAGTGTATTCGGGATTATGTGGATTGGGTTTGATTTAGACTGTTTGAAATTTATTTATGAGGTTTTTTAATCAAAATCAATTTCGAATCATATTGAAAATATAAATTTTTGTTGTAGATAGTTTGATATTGAATATTTTAAAATTAAAATTAAATTCCAAAGTTGAAATCTCGATACAATTTTATTTAACTTTAACTCTATTTTCAACAAACATTAACAAAACAAACTACTTTAATCCATTCATATCCATAAAACCTTTATAAAACTCAAATATAAATTTAAGTATGTACTCAAATAATCGTTACGTACAGAAATCTTTAAGTACAATACATTCTCGGTGTACATTGTATACATTTTTCTATATAGACTATGTTTTTTTAAATCAAAACCTGAAAATTTTCTCAAAAAATAGAAAGATAATCATGAGTGTGTATTGTTTTTGAAAATAATAAATTGATTATAATGTTTATAAGTAATTGTGTATTACATTCTTAAAATAGTATCCGATAAGTTAAAAAATAAATACAAATAACGATTAAAACACCATCTTAAGCCAACCAATGCTGTACTAATAAAATCAGTATAAATCATCACCTTATTATAAACATCAACAAAACAAACTATTCCATTCCTTTCATATTCAAAAAACTTATTTATAAATATAATATATACAAACTGAAGTATTCAAAAAATCGTTACATAAAAACACGATTTTACAGAAACTTTGTTTTAGACTCAAACAAACAAACTTCGATACTTGTGCATCAGTGTTTTGATTCTCAGTGCATCATTCCCCATATAGAAGCATAACTTCAAAAATTCAAGCGCCGACAAACAGATCGAAACTCAAAGACCAACCGCTTCAACATAACAAAAAAATTCAATCCACTCACACATAATTGGGACACGGATAATCGAGGATACACCACGCATCCCTTATTTTACTTTTTCCTAGATTTTTCCGAGGTCGTAAATCGTCGTCGGTCGCTGTCTGCCCTCGTATCCGTCTTGCGAGAATATTCGCGGCTTATTTCCATGTAAATTGCTCGCGTTACACGCTCGAGAATAAAGCGGCGAAAAAATATGGGCAAAAAATGCCCCCCAGAATAAAAAAAGCGACGGGAACAGCTTTTTAACCCCTGCCATGTATTGTTTCATCTTGTGAGAATAAATGAATAAATCTGCGCGAGAGGGCTAACCGCTCCACTTAGCCGAACGTGATGAATGCGAGTTCCGATGTTTTTGTCCTTCTCTGTTTAGTTTTTTTTGTATCTTCTGTCTTTGTCTTGTGTGGGATTCGGTAATAGAATGTTAATGTGGGAGGTTGTGTGAATATGCATTTTCGTTGTCACTTGATGGGGTCGAAGTTCGGGTTGGTTGTTTTGGTTTTTAATTGATTGTAATGTGTGTACGATTTTTATATTATAAATAACTGTATGTAGTTTATATAAAGTTAATTAAAAGAAAAATATTATCCCCTATCCCCTATATATAATAGCGGATTTCTGTATGTGTGTTTGCGTGTTCGTTACTTCGCGTGTTCGTCTGTTCTATGACGCTTGTGACTTTAAAATGAACGACCCAATCATTTTTTCGAATTAAAAAATCGCAGTCAACCGGCCGGGATTTGAACGTGATTCGTCTTACACGCTAAGGCCAGGCGCCCACAGGCTGCTAATCGCGCACAATGTTTTGATGCAAGTATAGAAATGCATAGTTTAGTTTGAAGTGCGCCCATGCACCAAAAACACGTCGCTGCGATTAAAAAGATGCAACCTAGCGTATTTTCGAGGCGACGCATCTGCCG
This sequence comes from Hydropsyche betteni, assembly GCA_028571205.2. Classification (NCBI taxonomy): domain Eukaryota; kingdom Metazoa; phylum Arthropoda; class Insecta; order Trichoptera; family Hydropsychidae; genus Hydropsyche; species Hydropsyche betteni. The sequence goes on from JAOXNN020000006.1 coordinate 7,643,145, forward strand.
CTATACTTGAATAAGCCCGTCAGTGCGTCTATGCGATTGCGCCCACAGAACGCGATTGTCGCGTACCAAAATGACAGTTGTCGTAATAGATCATTTTTTAACCTGGAACTTTTATTGTTTTTTGTGATAAAACTTTTATCAAATTTAATTGTCATTGTATGTATTATACTTTCAAAATATTTTTCAATCTAAAAAAATAAGAAATAATCGAATATATATATAAATAACATTTTTTTTACGTTACAATAAGAAATTTTAGTTCATTCATTGAGGCTACTGTTAAATGGTCAGAATTAAAATACGATTTTGGTCAGAATTTTTATCCCATTTATCAGAATTTATTTGACATTGGTCAGAATTTTAATCACAACGGTGTGTAAATAAATAACAGAATAAATATTAAATGTTCAGAATTTTAACTGGGTTTGTCAGAATTTATATTAAATGGTCAGAATAATATTTAGAACCCTGACCTAACCTTACCTATTCTGACCGTTTCGTTATTAAATTCTGATCATCAATTATTTTATTCTGACAATTCGTCATTTTATTCTGACCGTTTTTGATTAAAATTCTTACCAAAATATTCTGACCATTTAAATTTTTGCCATTCATTAAATAAATGTTCAAGAGGAGGTTTCTTGAATTCATTTAATTGAGAAAATTATATTAGAAGCAAAGATTATATATTTTTTGTGCTCGTAATTTGCACGTCGTAGATTGAGCAAACGATTGTTTTCGAAATGTCCCGAGTGACGAAAACTGCGAAGGTGTGATGAAAAGTATAAAAGGATAATTCGTTTCTCTGTTAAATATTGAATACTAATGCAATATTATGCTTTATGACATAGGACTTAACGTTCATATTTAAATCCAAAGTTTGATCCAACACAGCGTGACAGCAGTCGTAACAGATAATTTTCTAACCTTAAATAACGATTTATTAGCCGTATTGGCGCACGCATAAAATCTTTGCGACTGCGA
>JAOXNN020000006.1:7648197-7668903 GCA_028571205.2 Hydropsyche betteni
GAACACGTGGGAACGGGCCCGGCACGATGGATCTATCTCATGATCCGAACTCAACAGGCTCACGAAGGCGACTCATTTCGTCATATAAAGCTATTAAAAATTTTATTATAATTTTGGCATTGAAGCATTTAAGTACTCCCCTCTCAAATTATTCACGTCATCAAACTTCACGACATTTAATGCCATTATATGGTAATTTTGCATATTTACATAACCTCAAAATTATAATTGTGAGTCTTAATCGCGAAGCGTGAGTGGAAAATTGCGTGCAGAATCAGATTCGATCAAACGCAACTTCGAATTATTCCGAGCGGTCAAAAACGGGGAGTTTTTCGCCACTTTTGGTCATTTGGGTTATCGTGAATCGTCAAAGAGGCGTATAAACTCGAAGTTTATGATTTTTTGATATTCATTTTCTTTGAAAATTACGTTTTGCGTATTGTATAAAGAAAAATGTCAAATTTTTTTACGGATTGTATTTTACTATTATAATTTTCTAGTTCAATAGATAATTGGAGAAACTTGGTTATTCGGTGATATTAGATATTCCTTGACATTATTTTGTATTCTAATACTATATAATCAATAAAGTTTACTGATAAAAAAAATTACTATCAATTTCGTGTGACATGTCCTCAAATAATTAAACCTGGTGTATCTAATATTCAACCAAACTAACACTAAATTACTTGTTTCACTAATTTATCTGAGTTTCCCTTATATTATAATACTTACTGAATTTTGTCATTGAATCTTTAGAGTTTTTTTCTTAAAAGTGATTATAGTGTGAAAAAAACGTTGCAAATTCACCCTATTTTTATCATGTAAAATATTTTTCTTAAAAAATTATCAATTTCATATCAATACAATTTCCTCAATATTCAAATTCAACCATATAATTAATGTGTCTCTATTCAAAATCTAATTCACAAAATCAAACAGAGTTTAAGCTATTAAAATTACAAAAAAAAACAGTAAAACAAAACCAAAGTCGTAAAAAAAAAGCGGAACTGGCGCTGAATGCAAAATTTCACCAAAACCGCGACTTAAAAATTAAATTCCCAGTTTGATGGCTTAATTTATACGAGGATAAACTCTGCACAAGGGTACAATTAAAAAATAAATAAATAAACCGCGGTTCGACGAGACCGGGTTGAATTATGAGACGCTTAGCCTCTCATTAACATGACGGACTTTTCTTTTTATATATATTTTTATATAATTTCGGGTGTGTTTGCTCCAATTTGGCCTTATTTTTCCACATTGTGTTTATTTGGGTTGGAAAATTTCGTTGTGGGTTTTGTTAGGTTTCAAAAATAGAGACTTCTGCGTGGTTTTTGGGTGTTTATTTGTTGGGTGTTATAAGATTGTTTTCGTTTGTTTTGTATTTCGATCTTGTTTTTGGATTTATAAATAAATTACTAAATAGATTATGAACTGTTTATTTGATGAGAGAAATAAATATGCGTTGATAAATTTACTGTATTTTTTATTGTTTTAAACATTATATTTCTTATTCGCAATTAGAATTGCTAGTGTTTCAGAAACAAAACACATTATGCATTAATGTAAAATCACAACAGTAATAAATTATCTAAATATAACAATTAAAATTCATTTTGAATAAATTAAACGAATCACATAAACATTGAGATTGATTAATACGAATATTGCTGATTGCACAATATTACAATATAAAATATATATAGATCACTCACATCATCGTGAGATTTATATAGTATCAACTAAATTTTCATTTATTCGAAGACAATTCCAAAAAATTACTCTTATACATGCTTTATATTTATATCGTGGATTTGATGAGAGAAAATTATGGTTCAGTTACATGATTACATTTCAGATATCAAATGGAAATTAATAAAACTGTTCACAAATTATGGGCTCAAAAAATTTGTGAACAGTTTCATCTAATCTTATTCGTCAATGATTTAATTATCTAGGACATATGGTTCAACACATGCGAATACGTATTTTTACACACATAATTTGAAAATCGACTATTTAGTTGTTTCAAAAATTTTTTAGCATAAAAATTATACAATATTAGAATTTTTACACGACCTCCAGTTCCAAATGATAGTTTATACATTTAAAATTTAACACTTCACAATAAAATTATTTACAACATTATCGATTAAATATAAATTTAATTTTTATCACAATATCTTTGAGAGACTTAACAGTGAAAAATACTTTTCAATATAATAATAATATCAACGTGAAACGTATGACTAAAATTAATAAAATCATCACCAACCAAACATGTCAGTCTTTAAAATATCTAAAATCATCATTTTAAACAAAAAATATTCAAGTAATTATAAATTCCACTGAGCTGCTCCGAGAAGTTTTAAACTACAATAACAAAATAAAATATAATGACTATATTGATTAAAATTTTCCTTAACAATTATTAGCCAGCTTTGTGAAAAATCACTTTTTTTTTAAATACTAAACGCTCAATAATGGACAAATTAATGTACAATTTACAAACGCTGCAACGAATCAAATAGTTTATATCATCGATGCTAATTCAAAATTTTATACCTAGAAGTTTTTTGAACGCTCGTCTATAGTCTAAATTGAAAATGGTGTATATCAACGGGTTCAGAGCGGAGTTAATATAACCCAGCCACGTGATGAAGTTGATGAGCTTGTCCGTGGGACAGCACGTCGGACAAAACGGCAGGATGACGTACATGAGGAAGAAGGGCAGCCAGCAGACGACGAACACGCCCATGATGATGCCCAAGGTCCTGGCGGCCCTGCGCTCCTTCGACAGGGATATCCTCTGCTTCTCCTCGATAAACTGGTAGACCTGGCCTGGCTTCTTGGGAGCCGGCACGACTACCGGGTTAAGAGCGACGTGGTCGTCTATCGGTTTGTTGGATCCTCCCGAGGAGTGCTCGGGGTTGTCCGTGACCGAGTCTTCCTGAGCTGCTGGTGGTGCTAGCAGTTTGCTCTTGTTGTCTTCTTCGTTTGATTTTTTCTTCTTTTTTCTCTTCATCTTCTTCTCCTTCATTTTGGCGTTCGAGACGGAATCAGACACGTTCGGGTGCTCGTTGTGGTTCGTCTCTGAACTCACTGATTCTTGATCGGGAGGTGGTGGTGGATCTTTGGTGTCTTTTTTGTTATAGTTTTTTGTTGCGAATGCGTTTATTTTTGACGCTTTTGCTCTTTCGCGCAATCTTCTTCTTGTCGCTATATATATTTCGATATATACAATAGTCATGATAAGTAAAGGAATGAAGAACGAGCCTAGGGCAGAGTATATAACGTATCCTCGCTGGGATGTCAACTGACATGGTGTTTCAGGCGAGAACTCTTCAGGCCAATCGTTCCAACCTAGAAGTGGTGGGGAGCTGATGATCAACGACAGCACCCAAACTCCGCCGATCAGAGCCAAAACCCTACCCAAAGTCCTCTTTTGGGCATAATTTATAGGATCCGTAATAGCCCAGTACCTATCCAGTGCTATCGCGCACAAATTCAATATAGAAGAAGTGCAACACATGACATCTGAAGTCACCCACATTTTGCAGAAGAGTATCCCGAATTCCCATCTACCCAAAATCGAGTAAGCCACATTGAAGGGCATGACCAGCAAAGCCACCGTCAAATCCGCAACAGCTAAGGATACTATGAAGAAATTTTGCACAATCCTCAGCGGTTTGTAGGTGAAAACGCTCAATATGACAAGGATATTGCCTACCACGGTCAACATGATGATCATGGATAAAATAATTGCCGTGATAATAGCCTCCCATTCTGGTACAGCGATGAAAACACCCAAAATACTTTTGTGCAAAGGTGGGTCTATTTTGGGGCAGAAACTTTCGCTGCTGTTTGAATTGTTCGACGGCTGAGTCGTCGGTATGTCTACTTCGTTTACTTCCATTATTGCTAATTTTCCACTATATACGCTTGATATGAATAATACTGAATAATTAACTACTATTTTAGAATAATATTCGGTTGATTAGACACAACGATTTTTGCCATCAGCATACTAGGATCGTCACATTATTTTTAAAATTTGATCGCGCAGATCTTCTTTGTGTAGATTTCATCTCATCTGTGAACAATGAAAAAATCAAAATTAATATCGATATAATGAAACGAACAATTCTGAAAATCATATTAAAAGGATCGGAAAAATATGATAAAAACGATAAAGAAATCTCATATGGATTAACTGGCTCTACTGTCATCAATTTATATAACAATCCTTTGCAATATTATGTTTTATTAAAGGATTTATGGCTAGTGTAATATGAATTTATATAAATCCGTTTTATCGAGGACATAGTGGCTGCGATGTTCCATAAAGGTTTCCCTTTTTCTATTTCGGTGCGACTTCCTAGTGTTCGCATGGGAGAAATAAGGAAGCCATACTCGTAAAAGATTCATTTTTGCAAAAAACACCCCGGTGCTACAATGACGGCACTAAAGGGCGGAATTAACATCATGTTTCGTTATTGAAAATTGAAAAAGAGCGCGTTTTCTATTCCGTTTCTTGTTTATGCTGTCATTGCGGGCCATTTCGAACGTTCGAAATGGTAGAGTATTATTTTTTTTTTTTTGATTTTTCATTTCTTTCCCTTTTTGACCGTGGAAAAAGTCGACGAGAGTTTTTTTCTAGTGCTTTCAAAAAGGAGTCGAGTTTGAAAAATTGTGTGCTCGTTCAATTAGCACTCGGCACGATAACCCGGTGACCTTTATTCGTCGTACGAAAACACTCGTAACGAACGAGACTTTTCATTCTGTTGAGTGTAATCAGGGTTACCTTTTTATTCAATTCTTTGTTTTTTTATAATTTGAAAACGGGAAGGATGTTTGTGAAATTATAATACGCAAGAAATACGGCGAAATTATTTATTTGAATCGATAGAATCGGTTGAAAAGCTGATCGATTCGTTATGATTTGATAATCGATCTATGTATAATAATTTTCAAATCTATGTAAGTTAATTTTAATAATGATTTCATATAAAGTAAAATACGTTCCACTGTTTAAGTGGTACGTATTTACAAGTACAAGTATACAAGTATTATGTATACTAGTTTTATTGAAAAATTTAATTTATTAAATAAGCGATACATTAAGCAAATATATTTTTATGGACTTCGAGACTTTACTTAGGCATAACATTATTTCAGGCAGTTATTTTTAATGTTTATATTTGTTTTTATAATAAAAACTTTATGGATGATTTTCAAATTAAAATAACAATAACTTTATACGAAAATTTGCAATAAATTTTTTTCTGATATAAAAAAAATGATAATATACCCTGACTTTTGTTTCATTAGTTTGGTTTCCGCAACATATTGTACCTACATATATTTTATTCATCTTTCATTAATGAATTAAGACAATAATTTTTATTTGAAGCACCTTTGTTTCGGTTTATTTCTTTCAACAACTTTTAATTGATCCTTCCTGTTTCATAAAATTTGAAAATTTTCATAAAAATAATTTATATTATATGATAATTTTTGAGACTAGGCAGGTTATTTGTCTGTCAATTTTTTATATCATTATTTAAGCTCCAGATACATATGTAGCATCGACATTATATCCATTAATCGGAACTCTTTGACTTTCTAGAATTATTAATTTAAATAAATATTGAAATACACAAAAAAATCATCAAACCCTGAAAACGCCAACGCAAACCTGAACATACAATGTAGCACTTACTGTTTTATTTTTAACTTGCTTTTACTTTCGAACCCATCCGCGTCGTGCACGTTTCGAGCAAGCATTATCAATCGCATCTTGACGTAATCAAACACATCAAAAGGGAAAGATCAATTTTTTGATACGACTCACAACACTCGCAGAAAAAGTCGACAATGTGCGATTGCCATTTTTTCAGTAGACTTATCGCGAAATTAGCTGCTGAAAACGACTTTCCGCGTAACGGAGCGCTCCACGTCCGTTCGTGAAATTAAACTGTATCTCAATCTTAACGACCTCGTATATTTATATATTTTTTCTTGTGCCGCTTCTCGTGTTTTTATCTGAGGAGATGGCCATCTTTCATAGTTGACACCTGGGACGAAAATTGAAAATGTCTCTTCACGGAATGAGCGCTTTATATTAAACGGATACGAGAAATTTCACTTTCAACGTTTGATGTCGTATATAATATAAGTGTCCACATGATTTTATATTATTAAATGTATTTTTTTTTTAAATATAATTTCATTGTAAGTGACTGAGTGACAAATGTTAAATTAGAATTTTTATATAGGTGGACATTGGAAGACTGGAAAGTTTGGAAAACTTAAAATTACTTATTTATTTTCTATCCTTTTTATCTTATTAATAAATTATTAATGAATTACAGTTTTTAAAAACTCGAAAAACATCGATAAAACTAAAATATAAATGGTTTATTTTCATAATAACTACAATAACAATTTTTTTCTGGAGTAACGACTCCAGATACACATTCATAACGTTAAAACATCATCATTAAATTATTACAAAAAATTTTCGATGCCATCAAGAATTTCATGTATTTTTAAATTTTCACCATATACGAAAGATAAATTTCAAGAACTTCAATAAACAGCGGACCCATCGCCAAATCCCGCAATTCAAAAAAAGCACACCGCGAACCGAAACCACAACATTTCGCACGACCCGAAAAAAAAGCAACGGACGGCCCTGCGGAAAATTCGAAATTTTCCCGCCACTAATGACGCGTCCAAATTGCTTTTCGACTCGTTTTAATGGCCGCGATATCCGTTTCGGATTCGCGTGTAATTTGCGAACTTTCGCCCGAGGCGCGAATGTCGGCCCGCTAATCGACGGAAAATCGTCACGTCGCACACGTGGGGGATGTGTTTGAATTTTTCGAAAGTTCGGGTGTTATTTTTTTTTTTGGCGCGTTTTTCCTCCCGGGGCTCGGAGCGCGGAGTGATCACGTTCGTTAAAGTTTTTAAAAAGCCGTTCGGCGCTGATTTGTGAAGGTTTTCTGTGTAATAATTCACTTTTTTTTTTTCGTGGAATTATTTTCGCTAGGATATTATTCATATGGAATTGCTTATTAAATTTTTTTGTAATTTAATTTGTTAGATGAAATAGTATTTTTTTTTAATATGAAAAAAAAATGATCGATATTTTTTTATACGTATTATGAAACAATATAAAATTTTGTTTTAAAAAAGTTGTACTAGTTAATTATATTCATATGCTTTGTTTTTAGAATTGATTCTTATCAATTAATGAAGTTAAGCAATGCACAGTGTGGTTAATACGTAAATAATTGCCATGAAAACATTTAATACTATCCCCAATATATAATCACGGATTTCTGTCTGTGTGTTCGTCTGTCTGTCTGTCTGTCTGTCTGTTCGTTCGTTCGTTCAATGACGCTCGCGACTTTAAAACGACGCGTCGATACGATTATTTTTTTGAGTCTATAAAATTATTCTTCATGCGTATAGAAATATTATTATATATTTGTCTAAAAATATTAACATAAAATCAAAATTCACAGACACATTTCAAAACAACAAATCCATTCACACCGAACACAATTAAATCGCAACCAAACCAAACAACAAAACCGCGATAAAAACCCGCCAATCTTACCAAATTCTAACTATTACACAATTAGAGACGAAACAATAAAACCGCAATAGCCTCAAAGCAATTCCAAAACTCGAAATGCCACCCCCGAATATTGCACCGCACATATTTTACACACTCCATAGTACTTTTAGCGAACACTTATACCGTTATGGGGACGATGCGGCCCCACGAGACTCCAGTTCTGTATTTAGCACGTCATTAGGACCTGCGAGTCCTATAATTCGGCCTACAGGACCTCTATTATCGAATAGACCCCGGGGTGGGTTTTGAGGAGCCGAAGTTCAGTTTTCGGTTCGCTACATATGCGAGGACACGCGCCGAATTAACAGCCGAAAGTCTTCGCGCGGTGTTCGTGTTGGTGTGGTTTTCGAGGTTTTGAATTGTTTTGGGATTGGGTTTTGAATTTAGATCGGTCCTAGTGGGGTTTTTGGGGGTGTTTATTGTTGTTTTTAGTGTTTTCGGTGTGAGTTTTTGATGCTAAGGTTATGCGTGATGGTTTTGCTTAAGAGCTTACATCACTGTGAGATTTTCAAAAAATCGATTTTTTTTTCAGCTAGATAAGTTGTTTATACTTTTAAGAAAAATTTTAACTTTTAATCATTTTAAAATTAAAATTGTTTCTATGATATGATATCTTAAGATATTCTTAACTGATTTTGTTCAAATTTACAACATAAATGTTTTATAATGTTAGCTAAGGTTAAATTGAAGGCTTTTTTGATTGAATGCCATGTTCATGAGATATAATTTTTTTATAACCAAAACATCAAAAATGATATATTATTGATGTGAGTTTATAAAAGGATGGCTTCGCATAGTATTTGTTTGCTTGAAAGTATTATATGTGACGATGTTATTTACATAATTTTCATATTCAAATAGAAATATTGTTGTATATTTAAGAAAATTTGATAAATCTTTGAATAGCGTAAAATTGCGTTAACATTGAAAATGTATCATTAATGAGGTAAGGTCTACATAATTTCATACAAAGTCAATATTCCGTTGCGTAATGTGGTCATTGTTTTTGAATAAATTTATTTAATTAACAATTTAACTCTTGAATAAAACACTGAATCACTTCACAGTAGATTTACACTATTATGAATTTCTTCAAAAAACGAAACTTTAAACAATTTTAGGCATTCCATAAATTCGCGGGAATCCACGTTTCAATCAAACGACTCAATGACATACATTACAAAGCCATACGTTGTAAATATTTTAATAATTAAAAATTAGGCGAGGATCAGTACTCGTATAATTTAAAAAAAGGTCTCTGCTTAATCCGATTAACGTCGGACCCCAAATTTTCAGCTCAGTCCTCTGAAAATATTTAGCGATGCAAACAAAACTCCGTCATACATAAATAACGTAATGCGTGCGAATGACCGCTCCCGCAATAAATTACACGCGAATTAAACCGAAGAGACATTTTTTAATTGGCCATATCGACTTCTCCGACATCTCAAACCTGAAAAACGGACCACGTCAGGGATAATAAACGGGAAAAAAACCCGAAAAAAGATTGATCTTGGGGAAAGTTTTGTTGTGGTGTCGGTTCTTATGTTAATGGCGCCGCGAGAAAACCCTTCACAATAAGGGATCGAGAAATATGAATAAAGGTAAAGGAGGCTCAGATGGCGACTGAATTGCAAAATAAACCGTGAATGGACGAAAAAAAGATGAGATTTATTGTGGTGCTAAAGTCGGGACGATTCCGTTCTTTATTTTATTTTATTTCGTATTATTTTCCTTGTTCGTGTTGCGCTTCGTCTCACTTGAATGTAATCGATTTGTATTCCGTTTTTTTTTGTATCAGTTCCACATAGACAAAATTTCTATCTTTAATTCGAAGATTTAAATATTGAAAATATAAATTTTTAAAACGTTCAAAAATACAGAGGGAATATAAATTTTATAATGATCATGACTTTTTTGTGTTATTTTAACGAAAGCATATTTATTTCATATTAAATATAAAAATAAAAAAAAACGAAACACATGTGTTAGACATGTTTTGGGCTTTAAAAAAAAACAATCACATGACACGTGTCTGAAGGTGAATGGCGCCGACCTCAAAACTCGTTTTCGAAAATCGTTCTCGAATTTCCCGCCTTTCCCGTGCTAATTTCGATCCATTCTCAACTATATTACGGTCAAAAGCGCGAATATATTAATAATAACACGTTCGCAACAGCGAAAGTTGGATTAAAACGCGCCAAAGTTTAATTGGAAGCGGAAAAAACGCGTGCGACGATATTGTTTTTCGTACCGAACGAAAAAACAACCTTTTTCGTTATTCCCGGATAAAAAAAACGGCGTGAAAAATTAAAAGCATACTTTTAATCAAGCTTTAATTAAAGGCACTGTATGTTTTGCGAGTCTACAAACGTGCCGGCGACATTTTGCGACGTACCCAACTCGTCGGCCCGTATGCATGGGACAAGTGGTGAAATACGAGCTTTAGCCGAGTGCATTGTTCGAAATTCAACTTTGGAGTTGGTAGCTTCGGTTGATTATTAATTATATTGTGAAGTATCCTAGTTTGCACCGATCGCGACTGTTTTTGTATTCGCAGCACTTGCTTTTCAGTCGAGTTCTAAAACTCATGAACTATTCGTAATCAAATGGCTATCTTTTATAAAATTATTGTTCTATAGATTATCAGGGTTGAATTTAAATTGTTCCAAACTAATATTATTGAAATGTATAACTTCATATGCAGATTCAACCGAACGAAGTTGATTTAGATGCAATCATTAAATACGAAAAGTGCACAGATGCATAATTTTCATATCATAAGTGACCACTGAAAAAGAGAAGAGTTCGAGAAAGGCATAACTTGTTAATTCTCAATATTTTTTTAAAATTTTATTTATTGATTATAGAACAACTTTTGGAAATTGAAATGATTATGTGTAGCAACGAATAAAACTTATTATAAAACTTTTTATGTGTTCAGCAACGAGTAAAACTTATTGTTTTTTTTTTAATTTCAGTAAAAAAAAAATTATAGAAATTCAGTCAGCAATATTTTAATACAAAATTATTTGTTATGAGTGACAAAATCCATTTTTATTTAAATGTGTACCTCAATAAACTAAATCATTAATTTTAAGGCACTGAAAATCTAATTGTAAGAGAAACTTGTCAGCATCAACTCCATCCCCAAATATATACTATAATATTTAGTGTGGTGTTTTCTCAAACTTTCAATAATTGATTTTTCATTGGAATAGAAAAACTCGATGATTTTTGTTTATTAATGGACATCACATTTAGGTGTTTAAATTTTAAAAAGATGCTCTATAACCCATAAAAAAATAAAATGAATAAGCTTCGGCTTTTTCAAATCCTTCAGTCTTTCAGAGGCCACTCTATATAATATTTCATATCGCGATTCGAATCTGAATTTGCTGAAGCGGTTCGCGTTTGTGCACGCGCGATTTGAGCGAGACGGCTTTTATGAAACTTCAACGTAGCTTTTTCGTAAAATATCTCATGTAAAAAGAAAAAAAAATACAGAAACAACAAAATGAAACTGGGCTTTCTGATCGGTGTTTTTCTTCGGACGAGAATAGGAAACTCTTACAGCGATAAAATCTGGATTATTCTTTTCGCTGGTGCAGAAGTCGAAGATGATACCGGCAAAGGAAGTGAAAGTTTTAATCACGATTATACGCTCGAGTGCTGTAAGATCGAGAAGTCTATATAACTAGATTTTAGTTGTTTAATAATCGAACCGATTGTGATAGTTATAATCTCGTTTTCATATTAACTTATAGTCTGTAAAAGTGCTCTGGATAAAAAAATCGACGTGAATTCTATTAAAAACTGTTGAAGTGAACTGCCATGTTCATAATCTGATATTTTCGATAACATAGAAGTTTGATTGAGCAAAAGTAATTTTTAAAGAGTTGAATACTGAACCTTTTGTTAAAACGATTAATTTGATTTGGTAAATCCGGTGAGTTCAATGTATGTATTTTAGTCGATATTTGAGCCGTTGTTTGAGAAAGTGGCGTAAATGCTAATTTTGGAAAAAATGAGTTAAGCCCAGAATTAAATTAACATACGAATATTGTAATATTTTGATTTTGTTAACTTTGTTTTTATTATAAACATACAAAGAGGATATTTATATTAACATAAATCTTGGTTAACAATTTTCATTTTTAATTTATTACAATTTTTTTTCAAAATGGGTGTTCACAATATTTTCGTATGTAAAGGTTCATAATATTTTTCGAGTTTCATCAAAAATAAAAGTCAATTTCCTGTTCCAAAACCATTGTTACAGCTATATTTTATAAAAAAATACTATTTTTACTAAATTTAACATGTCAAAAACTTCTAAAAAGAAAAATTAATTCATTGTTGGTTAGCATTACTTTTAAATATTGAAAAACGCAAAACCTTAAATATCTCGTATCAAAGAAAAATGGATATACACCACTTTCAAATATAACAGCTCATTTAATAACATGTATATTTTTATACAGACTATTTGTTTCTCAAATTCAGTGATCGACAGGAAACGCCAAATTTTATGATTAAAAAATAATATGGGTCAAACTCCATAGTTAACAAAAATACAATATTAAGAGCACATTTATTAAAAAAAATATGTTGAAATATATCATTTTCAATTTTTCCTCAACATACACTATTAATATGAAACCTTACCAATATTGATTTCGAATCCTTACCAAACTCACTTCAACATCAAGCCGTACCCATATCGACTTCCAGCACTCGCCAAAGAACCGCAACCACAAAAACCACCGCGCCCCCCAAAACCACACACCAGACAAAAGCGCACTATCGAATTCGCCAAAATTTCGCGCACGCACTTCATCCAGATTTATTTTCGCACCCAGCGGGAGCCGACATCGTCTTATTGCTTCGTCGGAGGCTCTCCATTATTTTCCCTTTGTCGTTTGCTCACTCCATCATAATATCGAAATTCCTCGGTGCGCTTCGGATTTCGGCTCGGAGGCCGTATGGGGAATATGGTGGTCGAGTGCCTCTCTTTTGTGAGTGCCGGATGTCATTCCGGGGATTCTTCTTTCGAGACGGAGGCTTCGATCCTCGATTTTCGTAGTTTTGGTGTTCTCGTGTCTCGGTTGTTGTTGGTGGTGGGCGTTGTTGTATGGTTTTGTGTTAAGAAGCCGTTTGATCGATCGTTTTTTGAGCTTTTATTTGGGTTTGGATGCGGTGTCGGGTTGGGTTTCGATGGGAGGTTTTGCAATATTGGATTTAAAATGGAATTTGATTTTATTACATGAACTTTTTATGATAATATGATTAAAATTTGTTTCTTATTTCATTTTTTCGGGTTTCATAATTTAAATTAAAAAAAACATTTACTTTAAAAATAAGATTAAAAAATATTAAATAAAAATTCATTATTATACAATGAAATTTTGTTTTCAAATAGGAGAGACTTGCTTAATTCCATTATGTTAAGTGTTTGTTAGTCATTATCTTGCTTTCCATAATGAAATAATTAAAAAAGCTTACAATCATTAATAATCAAACTTCTTTTTCATCGAACCATTATTTAAATGATCCAATACGTTATCAATTTTGTGTGACATCTCCATGTGTGAATTCCATGATAATAGTCGTGTGATTTCATGATAGTATATTTAATTTTCGAAAAAGCTGCGTAATGCGTTGGTATTATAAAAAAATCAACTTTATTCGAACTATCATGGAATTGGACGCTTCACGGATTTTGACAAATCCCTTCTATATGAACTTTTCATAATGATAATATGATTAAAATATTTTTCGTACTTATTTTCTTCGGGTTTCATAATTTAAAATAAAAAAAAACATCGATTTGAAAATTATACTAAAAAAGGTTCAATTTGAAAATTCACTACTCATAAATGAAAAAAAAATTACAGTGAATTTTTCATCGAAACACTTTTGATACAAAAATAGTTTTTTCAACTAAACAAATTTAAACTATTATAGTATATAGGCCCGATGTTAATAACATCGGGATGTGTATGTGTTTATTTTAAAGTCGATGCCCGTATCCGATTTGAATATTTAATATTTAATTTATAAAATCAAAATAATCATTTATTATTGTCGATTTTCAAAATATTCTATAGAACAAGCGAGAATGATGTTAATAGTGTAGCGATTATAGCCGTTATTTTAATGGGAATACAAGCTAAATTGGAATGTATTAGAAATCTCGTAGTTAGTAAGTAATAAGCATCATATTTAAATATCTGCATCTTTTAAGTCACAAGCGTCATTCGAACAAACAGGCACACACACAAATCCGTGATTATATATACGGGATATCTTCATCAATCACAACCGATCAATACTTTTTCCATACAACTATATTTCATAAAACATAAACCCTACAACGAATCCTCAACCCTAAACACACATCCATCAAAACCCGACCCCATAACAACATCCGAGATTCCAGGTCGCCCATACGATATGCACCACACACATAAACCTAGATTCACTCCCGCCGATTCTTCGACCCCCATAACGAGGCCCATGCGTGTATTAAACCATCACCTTTCCACGAATCGCAAACGAATCCAAAATTCGACCTCATCAAGCACAACGTCGTCCGGAATTCCAGGTCGGCCATGCAATATGCGCCACATCCGTCACACACACACGCCATTTCCCGGTCCCGGGAGATCGGGAGATTTACTCCGGAGGCTGTAGGGGATGGGGATTTCGTATGGGGATTTCGGGAATGTTGTAATGAGGTTTGGGCCCGTCGTCGTCGGCTCGTGCTTTAATAATGCACCGAAACTGCGGCCCCAAACGGCAATGGCGCAAATGGGCGCGAAGACCGTTTTATGAATGTTTAAAGCGCGAACGAAAATTATTTTACGGCTCGGAGGCTTAGGTGTGATTCATTGACGGTTTGGTAGTGTGCGATGTTTTTGGGTGTGGGGTGGGTGAGGGGTTGGAGGTGTTGGGGAGATCGTAGGGGTGGATCGAAAATGTTGGTTTTCGTCATAATGGAGGCGTTTAGAAACTAGTGGGGTTAAGAAATTGAATGGAAATTAAGAAAATTTTGTGTAATGGAATATTAAAATAAAGTGAAAGTCATTTAAGAAAAAAAAAGCAAAACGTAAAAAAATTGGTTTACTTCAAAACTGAAAAAAAATGCATGTATAAACGTGACATTCTTTAAACACGAAAAATTATTCTGGTCCTTTTACTTGAGCAATAAACGTTTTCCATTGTGTTATATATTACTTTGAAAATTTACAGATTTTCGGACATAGTAGCGGTAGTATCCGGCGTTGCTCGGGACTTAAATTTTTAAATTTTTATATTATATATTTTTTAATTTAATCTTTGCGGACCGTCCGGTTTTGGTTTCTGAGAAATATGGTCACCCTATTTAAATGAACAAAAACCTTCTCGACAAAAATATTTGTTTTATATAGGTGGGGGAACGTTTTTTGGCGGGTCGTCACGTTTTGGGTTCCGGGAAATATAGTCACCTTATTTTAATGATGCTAAAAACCTTTTTCACAAAAAAATACATATACATGCCAATTTTTATGGCGGTTGGTCGAACGGTGTTGTAGTGAAAGTATTGTTTTTAAATGAATAACCGCATTGTGTTGCAGTAGTAAAAAAATGTTTTTAATTAGTTAAATGGTGACCTGAAATATTATATTATAAAACTGCAATGCTATTTATAAAATAAGTGCTTTTCATTATATTAAAAAAAACGAACTGACTTTGAATATTAAACAAAAAAAATTATGATAGTATAGTTTCAATTGTGCTTATTATATTGTACATTTTTTTAAATTCTTATTTTTGAGAGATTATATATTTAAATTGAAAGAAAGAAAAATTTAAATCAGAAAGGATTAAAGAAAAATATTTTTGAAAGCAGTATAAGTTCATTTGTGATTACGCTGAAGAATTTCCAACTAGATATATTTCAAAATGTAAATTTTATTTTTTTATATACTAACCAGCATCAAAATATAAAAAAAATTGGATTTTTTCAAAGGCCGTTCCTAACGACCAGCAAGGTTCCTCATTCAGGCAACGACGCGAAAAAATTCCAAGAAAAAAACAAGACCCGACGCAAAAACCCTCGAATACAAATTAATTGATTAATAAATCACTTCGTAATATAATTTTCAGCACTTTCAGCGGAAAATTTCGCGAAAAACACACGAGATCTTCATCGCAGGCGCTCCATAGTAAATTGAATGAGCTACTCTCCGGAGAGAACAATTTGTAGCCATTGTTTGTCCGTTTGCGAGAAAATTGTCATAATTTAGCACTCCGGAGGTACGTTTTTCGCGGCGGCAATAAAAAGTTATTAAAAATACGCTCGTATTTATTATACGAATGGTCCTGGTGCGTGACCGAATTAAGTTTTATCTCGTGTATAAATTTTGTCGTGATTACATACAGCGTTCGGTTTTATTTACGACAGAATAAAACGGCGGAAAAAATATTGTGTGTTGTAAATAATAGTTTTTTCATCGTCCGTGTTAAAGCTTTTGCGTTTTCGCTGTCGTATAAATATTTAAGGACACATTATGCTGTTGTAGTGGATTTTTTTTTGATATTGAAATATAGCGCGTCGCTCGTGAAAATCCGCTTAAACCTTTTCTAATTTTGTTTTGTTTTTCGACGTAACTAGTAGTTTAATCTTTGTGCTTACAACGTGGATCGTGTTTGAAAATTGAAGGTTTAACAGTGTTCTTGGAAAAATCGACGATTATAATAATTGAAAAAAGTATTGGGCACCCTGTTTTTTTTTTTTGAGTTTTTGTATGGAACACGTACTGAAAGTAATAAAATTTTACGTATCATTTGTAAAATTTATTTCTTATAACATTAAATACTTTAATTGTAATCGATTTGTAAAATTGAAATTTGCAAAAATATTTCTAATGATTGATCATTTTTATTGAGCAATATATTAATCGTATTAATATCAATAATTTAAAACTATAATATTTTTCGTTTTTTGATATACAACGAAAAATTATAAAGTGTTTGGAAGTCGTAACGACAAACTTTACATAAAAAATCAAAATATACATAGTGTGACAATTTGGTTGCGGAATTTATCTATAAAAACTAAACCTTTAAAACTATAGATAAAGTAATACTTTCGGCTTAAAAAAACTCTCTTTTAAATACTGTATCCTAGTATCAAATAAATTAAGATAATAATTTTACTACATAATCATTATTTTGACCTTAAAATATTTCGAAATAATTACATTTGAGTATGCCTTGAAAATTTACAGATTCGGCTGATATTTAAACCAATACATGTTTTACAAAAATCGCTCCAAGATGTTTCCCAAAAACGATTACATCATCATTAGTGCATAAATCTCCAAGGATAGCTTTTTAAAAATAATACCATCCTCTTATGTGCAATTTGAAGGATTCGATATAAAAACCGTCACAGTATATTAATCATAAAAAATCACGATTTCCGTACATTTTTCACACACAAACTTCCCAAATCAAAAACCGCAAAAGACAAACAATCCACACACCACCCCCATCAATCCGAATACACCCTCCCCATATGAAAACGGTACATTTTCACCCATCGCGACGATAGCTCTTTTCCGCATGCAAAATTCAGCAGCGGCTATCAACAATCGCGCGCAATCTGTTTGAATTATCTCGAATAAATTGGGTTCGCTGATTACACACCATAAAACAAATACGATACCGTTCCTCCCATGGGGATACATTAAAGCCTCGCATATGTATGAATTTTTTCCGACCGAAAGCGAGACCCCTTTTGTTCCCGGTTATCAATTAAAATGATTGCGCGCTTAAACCAGCGGTTTTCGGATTTCGGAGCGGGATCCGTTTTAATACAGCCGCCGATCGAATCCTTCGTTCAAATATTGTTTTAGTAGCGGGGTGGTTTTTTTTTTTGGATTTTTATTTTTCGGCGCGGGTGTGTATTTCGTTTTGGTGGAGTGGTTCAGGTTTAATGGAAACGTTTTCGATTATTTGTATTGTTTACGGAAACATTATGGTATTAGTGGGTAGGTTTTTTTTTGAAATCGGTAGCAATGTTGTTTTTTATTTAATTCAAATAATGTTTTTAATTTGTTTGAAATATTGTTAAATTTGTGATTTGAGATTAGTTCGAAAGTATTACAAATATGTATTTTTATTTTCACAACACGCAATCGTAATCATGCCCACGATGAATATGTATTTTTTTTAATAACTTTAATATTTACCGATTATAAATAATTTATTCAGAAATGAGCAAACATCTAATTTAAACAAAAAAATTATTTTACAGAATTTTGCTCCAGTAAATTTTTTTTGTGAAATATAAATAAAAACGTTAAATATTAGTAAATTGTTCTTTAAATATTAACGTGTTTTGATAAATCATTTAATTTTAAAATAAAATTTGATATCTATTGTAAATAATAATATTTTTTAATTCAAAATATCAAATAGAGTCGGAAATATCAACCGTTTACTTTTATCTTATCGCAATGAAGTTTTTTATGAGTCTTACTCCAGACAGACATACGGAAATCAATCATTATGATATAAACATTACAAAATATCTAAAATTGAATTCTTTTATGAATCATTCTGAAGATACCCGACCACCATATATAAACCATAAACGTAACCATCAACCAAAACTCACCACCCGATAACGTCCCGAAAATCGCGAATTACACCACGGCCTCTATGTCGTTCGGTCGTAAAGCCTTACACATGTTCCAGGCTCGACAATTAATACGACTTTAGTCGCTATCGGCCGCCATAATGAAGCCGTGTGCTTTGTTCGTCGGTTTTAATTAACCTCTTGATGGCCGGACGATGAAAACACCCCGTTGTCGGAACCGATGGCGCGATCCGTCTATCGGTTATCGCGTTACGTAGATAACAATGGTTGTTTGATGATTATGCAAGATGTATGATGTGGAAATTATTATGTTGATTACAATATAAACATTATGTGTTTATATAAATTTTATCATTTTTTGATATTCGAAAAATGTGTTCGAAAAAGTATGAAAAAATTTCGACATTTTTTAAATGAAACCTTTATATGAGCGTATGTATGCATTCAAAATTTAATGTTAAATTATTCTGATGGTTTTATCGATAAAATTTGTTATAAAAAATAGTGAATATGATATATAATTGCATTTTATATCAAAAACATAAAAAATCTTGCGATTTTATGTGATATTTATCATTGTTAAGCAATGTTATCGAAATGATTCAGGCTATGAAATAAGCAACAAGTATGACGTGTCTTACGACATATTATACATATGGAAGGCTGGATAAGTCTTGTATTTCTGATACCAGAGGGTCGCAATGTGGTTAAAAAGGATGTCGAGGACTACATTCGCAAGGCTCGGCTTTGTGTGTCAAAAGAGCTCATCCTAGAAAATGAAACTCGGAAAGTTGCCGGTTAAAATAACAATTTTGATACAAATATCAAATTTTGTTTAAATTTCACAAAAAACGCATGATTTTTTTGCATTTTCAATGGAAAATGCTATTACGTAACTTTTGTATAAGTTTTACAATTTTCTGATGAAAAGTCCAGAAATTTTTAAAGCGAAACTTCTATAAGAGCGTAAGAATGCTTCAAAAATTCTATTAATTTTCATATTACACCATTTCTCATGATTTTGATGAAAACTCATCACAACATTACACCAGGGGCGGATCCAAGGGGGGTGCCCTGGACCTTGGACGATATGTTATTCACTATTTTTACAAATATATTTTAGTTTCGAGTTCGAGTTCCATTGTTATTGTATACTGCAACAAGATCCTTTGCCTAGGCATAATGCAAGATAAGAATATCCTTCCTGCGAATTGCTATACAAATTTACATAATTTATAGCTTTTAGCAAAAAAAAAGATTTTTTCAAAATCTGTGCCGCTATTGCTATTGGTATATTTTACACGGAAAACAACAAAAACATTGCACGTGTTACTTAGCTTTCTACAAAGTCTGACAAAAATGAATCACTTCATAGTTAGTCTCGATAAAATTCAGTAAGCAATCGGTCGAAAGTTATAAATATAATAGTTGTCGAATAAATTCAATGTCATTTGAATATTTGGTTTCCTATTTTTAAAAATTATTTTAAATTTCATTTCAGAGTTATATGTAAAATAAGCACCTGTTGCGCTTATTTTACATATCACAGCACTGATCAGCACTTTTTCAATTCAAATTTGAATTGAAAAAGTGTTATTTTGAAATGAAAAATTTCTAATTTGAAATGAAAAAGTACTAATTTGGAGTAAAAAACTTGTAACAGTTATTTAAAAAAATTAAACGAAAAAATTTTCCTCCACCAAAACGTCCCGACGGGGTATCGAGAAAATAAGCCCTAAATTAAGCCAATCAATTCCAAAATGGCCCCCATTTTCCGGATCCGCCACTCCACCACACACAAACTCAACTCAAAACCCATCCTAATCACAACCAAATTATCCAAAACCCCCCCGAATCCGACAACCTTCAATCAGCTGCCATATTAAGAGCGCACCCCCGCGGACCGCGAAACCGCCAAAATTGACACGTCAAACACCTCAGCGCACATTCGGCTTTTTGCCCCATCCGCAAACCGAGCCCGTTCGCGCGACGATAAGTCGCGACGCGTCACTCCGGCTGTCCGCCGCGTCGCGCAAATTGACGCGGAATCTCCGCGCGATGGCGGCCGTGACGGATGCGGTGCGTTCGCGACACGTGACTACACGTGTCACGTGTAAATCCATTTATTACATATCCGCGGCTCGGATTGAGTCGTGCTCGATGGCGTGCGGGTGTAAATGGCTTCGCGAAGGTTAACGCGAAGGTTGGATGGGGGGGGGAGAGTTTGTTTTGGGGGGGTTGAATAATTTGGTTTTTTTGTTTCGATATTGATGTTTATGATTTTTTTTTTAATGTATATGTATAAAAATGGATGTTTGTTTGTATACGTTATAGGCAAATTATAACGGCAGGCATTTTCTAACGCCTATATCTACCATATTGAGCTTTATGTACAACGATTTAA
>JAOXNN020000006.1:7686202-7702042 GCA_028571205.2 Hydropsyche betteni
CGACAATATGTAAGCGAAATAGTGCACGAAAGATTAATTTCAGTCTTTATCCGAATATAAAATAATATAATATGAAGAATTACAAAACCAAATTTGGCTTTGGATGTGCCCGTTCCGATGTCACATTCCCGAAATTTTACATAAAAGAGAGAACCAGGGGACGAACGAAAATGATTTACGAGGCCTTTTCACTACTTTTTTCCCTTTTTCGAAACGAAAAAAAAATTTCAGTAGGAGCAAACATCAGGGATTTTTCACTATCTTCAGAACGTTGGGAATTATTTCACGCTTTTCGCTCCGTTTGTTTGCTTTTTTGCCTCTATATTATTTTAATGAATTTGGATATTTTAATAAAAAAACACGCAATTTTTTTCGTAAGTGTGCGGAATTGTTTTGTTTGTTCGTATCCATCGAATTTAATTTTTTTCTGCGTTTGTCAGACGCGCCATTGTAAACGATGTATTGAAAACGAAATCTTTTACAATATCCCGACAAATATTTGTCCGTGAATAATTGAATCATTAAATCTGAATTTGAATATTAAAAATAAATATTTGGTTGTTTATTATAAAAAAATTAATTAATAAATAAATATATTAAATATTCAGTGAAAATCTCTTCAGAAACCACCGCACTTTACCCGACCTCATTGACGCACATTCCAAACACCTTTCACGTCCTCCACACCAACCGCACACTTCTGAAAATAAAAACCTCGAATTCATAACGACCTTTTTTCATTTCAGACAGTATCCGATTGCGTTCCGAACAACGCGTGTCCGTTAAGAACCTCTTTTTCCTGGAAGAATCTCGGTTAAGGGACGTTTTACGTTTCTCCTCCAAGACACGTCCTGTTGGAGGACCGGGACCGCGGTACGTGTCCCAGAGAAAGACGAAAGAAACTTTCCATGGCATTAATATAAAAGGGCTGGTCTCGAATCGACTGAATTCGGAAACGTGACGTTAAAAATTCAGGTCGTGGGCTCGTTTTTCGGGAATGGGATGCGTGACCGCTCGACTTGGGATAATCGATCGCTAACTGATGGATTCGCTCTTTTTTCTTTTATTTTGAGTACAATTTGTTGAAAGGTATCGCATTTTTATCATTTGTATGCATGGTTTGTTCTGAAGAGTTACTGAGTTGGAATATGCGCCCATAATTATGAATGTGGTCGAAGTCACGAAAATAAAATAAAAAAATGAGTTTTTTGATCATTTTGCGGCACGTAATTTCAAACTAATATAATAAATATAATATGAATTTTTTTTTCAAATTGGAAAAGTTATATTCAGTGAAGGATACGACGATCAACAGGATGCCATTTGCATTTATTTTGATAGTGGTCTAAAATTTCTTACAATACATTAAACTGAATAAACTAATTTAAAATAAAATTTTACATAATGAGTTTTTTTATGTGCTATTACTGTCACGATTCCCAAATGGAAATCGACAACGTCATTATCTTTGACTGCGATGATTTTTTTCTAATAATCAATTATTAAAGATTACTATAGCTTATTAACTAACTATGAACTAAATATCAAGTTAAAATTTAAAGAAACAATATAAAAAAGTAGTTTTGAAAAATCGCATTTTTCTATTTTATAATTTTACTGAAAAATTTCACTTCTATCGCTTAGTACTTTAAATTTACAAAATAAACCTGGATTTTTTTATTTTAGAAATATACTTTAGAGTTTTATAATCCTAAATATGTTAAATTTTACTATACACAACTATGGCAGGAAATAGGTTAAAAATTTTGTATTCCCTTATAAGCACTATAAGCTACATGCTAAATTTATATGTCAACAAAAAAAACCAGTAGAATAAATAAAATTGTACAATATTGCATTGTGTAATAGAAAAATATTTTTCAATCACTTCAAATACAAACCTTTAAATATAATATCTCGAAATGAATGGACGAGGACTTATACCACTATCATAATTAAGGGCATGTATATAATCTTTGAAATGAGATCTTTGTGATCGTTGAAATACTTTATATAGCAGTGGAAGATGTCTGCACTAGAGATGTTCTTTATACATCAAAAGATTTGAGATGAAAACAAAATCGCATCCTTACAAGCTGTCTTCAGCAACTGCAACGTTTTGGAATTAGATTTTTCAAATAAATGCAGAAATTTACCGTTTAAATGCTTCACTAGACATCATCTTATTTTTCCATCGAACCAATTTCTATAATACAAAATTAGTTCAAATCTTAATACTTGAGTTTCTATCTCATTTGTTCTCAATTTTATATTTTTTCTTATCCTTTTCAGATTGTACATAAAAGGAACTTTCGATATATTCAGATAGATATTTACGCATATGAAATTTATCCTTTCATGTAATTTTTGAATTAATTTAAAAGAATCGATCATATTTATAAATTAATTGAAGAAATAAGGACATAAAATTGTAATTAAAAACGAAAAAAGTGTTTACATCACATCCTAAGCATGATAACAACAATAAACTTGCAAGCTTTCAACACTGCACAAATTGCAAGCTTTTAGCTAATTGACATCGTCTGCATCCCCATCGATGTTTCGGCGACAAAAGCCTTTGGTCCCTCAGAGGCTTCGACGGTTCCGCAATCGACTTAGGTGAAAATAAAAATGAAAAAGAACCTGAAAATATATATATACAGGCAAAATGTGTCCTCGCATCGACGGGCGAGTGTATGAAACAAAAGCCGAGGGAGTCCATTGTGCTTCGGCTTAGTAAGGTTCCGAGATTACGAAGCTCGCAGATTACTGCTTTACTTCGGGGGCTTCGTTTTATATACAAATTCTTCATAAATAAATATTCATTTTGCGTTTTGATCTGAACCACGGGTTTAGCTTTGTGCTGGTTTTATAATGCGCGGTATTAAATTCGATACTTTTTTCATTGTGTTGATTAGATAAATTGAAAATGGGATCGTCACTCAAAATCGCTTATCAGTTTTCGGAAATATGACTATTCGTAGAAGTGGAGGGATTATTTTAAATATATAGTGCGTGCCGAAAGTTTTCCGTATAATTGGTGTAATTTATTCTAAAAATAAGCGAATTTCGATGGCTTTTCGTTTTCGTCTGTACGAAAACTTTACTTAGCATTCGCTAGATTGAAGTTTGAACTGAGGAAATCTCGAGTTGATGAATTTCGCACAGATTAAATTTCCTTTCTTGTGGAAGAATGAATTTTGAAGTTTCACATCGCGTGCGAAAAAGGATTTTTTGATTATCACATTGTTTTTGCGCTCATTGTCGGAATATTTTGTTTCGGTATACAATTTCGAACAGATCGCTTTTCAATAAATCTTTTTATGTTTTAAAACTACATCGTTCAATAAACAATAAATGCTTCCGAGTGTTTTGTGTATTTTTACCCAACAATTGTATTTAGCGATAGTTTTTTTTTTCTATAAATAAAACCCATTTTATAATCGACCCACTCAATCTCGATAATTACTAATTCGACTTTTTTACTATACCAACCTTTCACATTGCCAGAATTGAGTAATAAATTATCGAGAAACTAATCACGTTAAATCGGTATATTAGATTTACGTAAAAAAATATGAAAATAGTTTTCATTCCATGAAAAAATCATCAAATATTATAAATATAAAACTAAATATTTTATTTGTCAGATTATTAATATGAAATTTGAAAATTTTGAGCTACTTTTATCGATTCTAATAAAACATAAATATCCGAAATATAACAAACATCTAACAGAATCCAGATAGAAACAACAAATAAAATCTAACACACAACAGAACAACAAATCCGCAAAACGTACCAGAAAACACGAAACTTTTGCCAACAAGCACCATACTAAAAACGACACTGAAAAACATGAAAAAAGCCTTCTTTCAGAACGTATTTTCGTCCCGCGCTAACGCAAAGTTCGTAGTTCGACTTGGCTGAAACTTACGAGCGAACGCTGAAACCTCAGTAATTCAATTCTGATGAAATGGGCTGAAAGCCGAAAACGGAAACGCTGCCGGTGAATGCTGAAAAGTGAAAAGTACGAGTGGACAAGTTATTGCGGGCCGGGAGTGCGAAATGGTGCACTCGGCGGTTGCATTAATGCGCTTTTTCTTTTTGGAATATGAATTATTTCGGGTTTTCGTTTT
Organism: Hydropsyche betteni; assembly: GCA_028571205.2. NCBI lineage: Eukaryota > Metazoa > Arthropoda > Insecta > Trichoptera > Hydropsychidae > Hydropsyche > Hydropsyche betteni. Next base: position 7,690,342 of record JAOXNN020000006.1, read on the forward strand.
GTTTGGATAGGTTTGTGGTTTTATATAGTTTTCTGGGTGAATTTGTGGTGATTTTGTGTTGTGTTTTTGAGTAGATTGGATGGAAATCGAACGAAAGTTGTTAAGTGAAAGTAAAATGGATACGTTTTGTTGTTGCGGTATATTTATATAAACTCTATTATTTATGGTGTTTTAGAATTTTAAAACTGATTCATTTTCATATTCAATCATAGTAATGTTGCGTGTTTACTAATTGAAACAATAATTTAAGTTTTTAAAATATTTATGTAAATTTATCGTATAATTTTTCAATATTGTGTGAAACGAGCTTATATTGAAAATTTTTCTCGGGAAAATTCTGTATGATATAATAATAAATATTTACTGAAATTTTTACAAATATGTAATATTCAAATGAACTGATATTAAAACAACATAAAATATATTTTATTTGACAAAAAATGAAAGACATAAATTACAAAGCTACCAACAGGAGTAGATATAGGATTCATCCACCGCAAATCCTTTACCATCATCTGAAAAACAAGGAACAAGACTCTCGACAGGGTCAGAAGACAAGGACTCGAAGGGTCTACAGTTGTGGTCCTTCGACCTTTGAAAGGACCCGTGGACAGCTACAAACCGGAGGACACCGTTGTTAAAGGACGAACTTTGAATTTTGACAGGCAATTGTTGGAAAACCGATTAACGCCACCGGATATGACCAGTTAGTTGGACACTTCCGTATTTTGTAAAATTCAGGTACTAGTTCGGCTTTGTATCAATATATTGTATTCTATGTGATTTATATAAATGTGTTAAATACAGGGTCTCGCAAAAAATATATACTTACTTAAACGATTATAACTATGATATTTATTGATATATACTTAATGTATACTTCTGAATTGCATTGCTATTTTTGGGATATAAAATTTATTTCAGATGGATTTTCATTGAAAACATTTCTTAGAACGAAATTTAGATTTTAATTTTAATTTTTTTGCACTAAAATGAGATTTTATAATTAGAGTAAAATTTTGCTAAAAATTTCTTTATTTAAAATGTATGTCTGATTTAAGTCTTTTAGTTTCAAGTTAGTTTCGGTAAAATAAATAATTTAAATTTAAAAAGTTTATAAAATTTCTAAGCGTGTACATATTTTTTATAACACTCTGTATACATCAGAGAATCATCTATTATTGATATAATTTTATCGAAAGATATCGGCTATTTTTAAATCGAAGATTCGTACCGAAATATTTCTAATGGCCGGCGCGAAATGTGATTTATTCCGATCGCCCGCGTCGAGAAACAATGTTTCGCTGCTCGAAAGCAGGTTAAGTGATTTATATAAAATTTTTGCAAGGCTAAAACGATGTGTATGCAAATTTACATTGTTGAAAATTTTCATTCAATTCGGCTGCGATGCGAATTAAAATGATTTATTTCGTGCGACACGCGCGTGAAACGGTCATGTTTCGGCGAATGATTTATGACGTAGTCGCGGTTTTTAAAAATTGTAATAAATTCGAGTCCCGAACATCGAAAATGAGATGAAAAATTAATATACATAAGTACGGAGGCGCAATGCGATGTCTTCTGAAAAAAAACGACGAAAAAACTACTGGGCTTATAAGATTGGTCGTATCGAAAAATGTGTATACTCTCTGTTTGTTTTACGATTATATATAGCGATAAAGTTGGTCAACTAGAATTTATGTTTTTTACGAAATATTCTCGTTTCAATGTGGGAGGAAGGATACATAAATAATGTGAGATACGATATTTGGTAGGCTTTACGACGTACAATATTACGAGCTTTACTTTTTAATATCCTTCCTTGTAAATGTATAATACAAGGCGTGTATCAAGCCAGTTAATGTACGAAGTGTCAAAAATATATTTGAGCGAATGAAAAATTTATAAAACGACAATATAAGCCGAACGTGAAACGATTTTTTAAATAAAAAGACTTCGAACACTCAATAAAAGCGATTCGATTTTTTCCTATCATAAAACACCAACGTTATATTTCGAGAATTCGAAATGAAAACACGCGCCTTTGTACGTTTAATATTTCACATATTAGCCGTGTTTAGTCGCCGAACAAAAGGGACAAAAAGTCGATTACATTCTTCGAAATATAGACGTTATCGGATAAAAGCGTAACATATTGAAAAAAGGGGTTCGTTCGCAAAAAAGCCCGACACGGCCGTGGAAAAGTTCCCTTGCTCCAAAAACTCGGGGTCGATGCGTAAACGTTATTTAATTAAAACCGCAATTCAAAAATAAATTGTACGAAAGGGAAAAAGCTCCCAAAGCTCCGGACTAAAAATAGGGAATTGATTGAGGTTAGGTCGAAATCTCGAGTTATTTAGCGGAGGGGTCAAAAATCCAACGCAAACAAAGTGCGCATATCGCTTAATCATATAATTGCTAATGAATTCAAAGAATTCTAGTACTTATTTTATATAAAACAATTTTCAAATAATTAAATTTAAAGATATTTCAAAACGATCTCATATAGTTTTTAAACTTCAAGTTAAACGTTTTACACTTCAAATTCAACCATAGAAAAGTATTATTATAACCATTATCATAATAATCAATGAAATTCATCACTATCAATTTATTTTGATAAAATAATAATAATTTATTCACATAAATAAAAGTAAAAGTTATTTAAAGTAAGTTATGTTAGATCCGAAGTGCAAAACGTTGAATTTGAAAGGTAAAATGTCGAGTTCGAAACGTAAAAACCGTAACGATCTCACCCAACGATTAAGACTCGTATTTTTAACAATAAACACAAATTCAGCCGTTAATTAAAAAACGATTTGGCTCGTATACAACCGAATTCTTGCATATTATAAATACAGTGATGTTTCATCTCATTTGTGTAATAAATATTCGATAATTGCTGATAAGCAGCCACGCAAATGATGCGGCTAATTACTTTTGTTTCCGCTCAGATTGCCACCTTGTTACGCAAGCGTTAATGTTCTATGAAAATTAGCATAGCGCGAAAAGTTTCGTATCGGCCGTGAATTGGATTATTCAATTTAGTTTTGTAATATTCGAAATTAAATTTTAATCATTAAAAACAATCGGTTTTGTTCGAAAGATGAAATTTTATTGATGGGAATTCGCTCGAGGATTTTTTTCGTTGGGAATTTTGGATTCGCTTATGAAAAATGTGAAGAGCGGGTATGATAAAATGTGAAATTTTCGTAAAATATTTCGGTTCATACTCTGTTTGCCAGATAAACGATTTTCGTTTTACGATTATATGTCTGGTGTTTTTTTTTATTTGCATTATGTTAAAATATCATATTGCAAAAATATTCAATAGATCAAATCAAAATGATGATATAGTTTTGAATTCATATGTATAATGCAAAAATAAGAAACTTGTAAAAAATTAATTTGATACCCTTGAATTTTTAATACAAACGGAAACAAAATATATTGGAATTTATACTTTGTCAAATTATCCAAAAAATTAACAATTTAATTTTCACAATACAAATCAAAAACTATTTATATTTAAACAAATTTAATTGTAGAAATTTCTACAATTAAAAAATTAGTAATAAACTTTTCATTGAAATATGGGGGAAATATAGGTATTTCAGTGATATTACATGCTAATTGTCATTTTTTATATTCTTATTTAAAATAATTAAAAAGTCTGTTATAATGAAGCACCTACTTTTTTTCATCGAGCTATTATTAAAATGTTGTACATCTTTACCAATTTTATGTGATATCTCCTCAAATAATCAAATCTAATACGTCTTATTTCGTGATACTACAGTCAATTCAAATTCTTAAGCCTATACGCGTAGATATTTTAATAGGGTTGTCATATAAAATTTAACATATACCATATTCTATTTATTTATGGTTAAAATATTTTTTTATGCAGATCGAAAACCATGTTCTACCCATTTGGATTTCATAATATCTAAACTGGCATCACACGTGGAAAGTTATCATTAAATTTTGTCAGGGTAAATGTATATATCTACTAGTAGGTATATAGTAGATATAGTTCACAAAAATACGTTGCTTTTATTACAAAAAACTACTTTAATCTAAACATCCATATCACAAATTTATTTGAGTTTCCTCTACATAATAACGAAACAGAATGTTCATTATTTTCCAGACTTATAATACTTAATATTAGTAGAACGATTACTTTCACAGTATAAATGAGTAAATTGAAACATTTACAATAAAAATTGAACTGCACAAAAACCCATCAAATAGCTTCAAATAGAAACGTCGAGAAAATCTGTATTACTGTACATGTCTGACGTTTCATTACCGCACTTTACGCTCCGTTAGTTTGTCGGGTTGATGAGCCGTCGACGACATATCGTGGATGTTAAAGGCTCGAAATGGTGTAGGAGACCACAAATGATGAGTTCAGGCTCCAAACTGAATCTTCGAAGGGAAACCGATTAGGTGTGATGGTTTTTAGGCGTGTTCGTGTGATTATTTAGAGTAGGATCTCGCGGAATCGAGAAAACGTCGGAATATATAATATGAGCATTCGAAATTAGTTCGCTATGTTGCGAAAATAACAGAGCGAGTAATTTCAACAGACAAACTTGTGTAATGTTACTTTAATATTTGTAAGAGTATGCCGAAAAATAAAAAGTTTCATAATATTTTGATGAATTTTCGTCAACCGCAAAGTTTTCTTTAAAGATAAAATGAGTTTTTTTTATTTTGAAATTCGTTGAAAGTTTCAACTGAGTATAATAAATTGGCATATTTATTGCTTTCAAAAAAGAAAGAAATATTCAAATTATGTTCGGAAGCGAAAAACAATCCTGTACAAAATAAATAAATAACTCATATTGATATCACAATATAAATTGTTATAAAAAAAAATCAAACGATCCAAAAAGAAATACTAATACCTTTGTGTGATTGTTCGAGGTTTTTCAATGTTCTTGCATATTACCATGAATATCTCGTCTCGATTTATGCTGACGATTTCCACGTCTCGTTTTCCACCGACTCGGAAAATTTATATGGGGCAATGAAATATGGGAGGTGAATTCGAGCCTCAGCTCGTTTTAGGCTTCGGCAATCAAATTCTGAAATACTGAATGTCCCAGTGTTAGATCGAAGGACCGAGATACGATTTGACCAAAAAGCGTACTCCGATTATAACAGTATTTTGATCGAAATAATGTAGAATGCGATTGTGACTAGGCCATTTGTATTTTATTTATTTATTTAATTTTTCATATACTAAGGCGATTTCATAATAAGTAGAACTTAAATTAAATGATAGTTTTATGTTTATGTTTGAAAATTGTATAATTCCTTAAGAAAAATATAAATGAATATAAAGCGGATGGAACGAATCTATTATGTTTCAATATCAAAAGACACTTCGGTATAATTTGATTTTTTTTTTCGCGAAATTTCTCGAGAAAGGTAAATCCAATAAGGATTTTCTCGATATTTTATTTGATAGGTATTTGAAGTTACGAGGATATTACTTAAGTCATGTAAAAACGTTTTTTATCACTTTCCGGCTAAAAATATAAAAATTAATGTATGGTCGATTTCAATTTCAAATAATGAAATCGGTATTTATAGTCAGTAAATATTTTACAATAAATTTATATGTAATATTATTTTGTTTCCTTGCCGTTCCAAAGTCCTCCATCTGGGCGTCATCTTGGATAGCAAATTTAAATTCAATAATCACGTAAGATATTATATATTCTAGACAGAGCATGAGTGTCGTTCTATCGAATCAGTCGCTTGGTGGGCAGACAGTAGGTCCTCAAATTCAGCCACCTTAAGTGTATATATGTGGCTATTTTTGTGTCAATTATTTCATATGCTGCGTCTGTCTGGAATTGTAAATTCAGCGGAGTATTTCGCCTCGCGCTTCTCCGAGACCAACACACTCCTTTGATTTTGTTAACAAGATCCTATCGAACTGCGTCTAACTCAGCGTTACCAGTGGTGACAGGCGTCCTTCCACTGGACCTTCAGGTTCAGATGAGGGCTGCCGGTTACTGTTTTCGTAAAAATCGAGAATTAATAGTGGGTGACGTTCCTATCCGAAAAGGAGAAGACGAAACCTATGAAGTATTTAAAAAACGCACGCTTGAAATAGCCCGGGACGTCTGGCAGGAGAGATGGGATGTGGTTGTAACTGGTCAGCACACCTACTCTTTCTTTCCAGATATCAGGTGGCTTCTGGGTTACACGTGGGTTGTGCCTGATCACTTTATCTTGCATTATCTGACGGGTTCGTTGCCAAGCTCATACAGCTTGGCTTGCGAAATGACCCTCACTGTGCCTGCGGAGAGACTCAAGACCCGGATCATATCTTTTGGTCTTGTTCTCTGCCAGAAAATGAAAGAAAAGGCATGTTTTCCGGGTTTCCCGATCGCTTGCCATCTTCCAATAATAACTTCGTATCCTTGAAATCTGCCTTTCATGCATTCCGTTCCTTTGCCAAGAGGGTCGGCTCACAGAAAGACATATTTCGTTAAAAATTTTCTCGTCTCGGCATTCCTTATGCCCCCCAGAAAGCAGGAACTTCGCGATTGCTTAGTCAAATTAAATGTAGAGTTTTCAGTAAATGTAAATGTGGTGCCCGTAGTTTCGCCTAGTGTTGCTGGTACCCAACTAAGCCGACTCAGGAAGCTGGCATAGAGTGGGTGTATGTAACGGGCGGGATGATGAGCTTCCCCTTCTATGTACTTAATTAGTTTTGTTGAACACAATCGAAATATAACATTGTTACAAGAATTAGTATTTTAAAATTTCAAAGTCTTTTTACACGAAATAAAATATTTTTTCAAGAAAATTTTCGTAATGGAATAAAATTGAAAGGTTCAAGTTTCGTGCAGCTTTGTGCGAAAATATTGCAAAGGTCTGCATTTTGTTCCTTATTCATCGGGTCCCTTATTTTCACTTTTAAAAAGCAAGTTAATAAAATTATTCGAAGTACATATACACTCTATCCGTTTATATAACAAAATTAATTAATTTCAAATGCACGAACCCAACCTTTTTGTATTCGAATCGTCATAAAAGCGGTATTTGCAATCTAATTGACGTCGATATCTGACATCAAAATCATTTACCTTTCCGGTCATCCATTCAATCGAAATCCTATAGCCGATTCAGATTCGAATTCGAACCTATTTCTCGGCCAGAAAGCTTGAATTACCATTAGAGGTATTGCGCAGGCTTCCAAAACCATTATTCATTCCGATAATTTCAAATTAATATAAATCAGTATTTTATATAAATATTTATACTTCATCGTTACCTAGCATCGTTCATTGTTTCAAATTTCTTTGACAACTTGAACAATTTTCATTTGATTTTCGATATATTTTTTTTAAATATTTTCAAAATTATCATATAATTATCGATAATTGGAAACACGATAAATTCAAAGTCATAACCCTGCAGTATTAAGCGAAGGTTCGATAACAACCGCAACTAATGAGAGAAACGGGCAGCCACTCGAGGCAATACGGCGCCGTATTGTAAAATTCAATTTTCTCCGCAAATTCGATTCTTCTCCTCCGAATTCTCTTTTTGCATTATATATATAAATATAATTTATTATATGTCTTGAGCGGTATACTTCTCTCCGTTTGTTTTGCTCGTTTTTTATTGCGGATCGTCGACGGCTTTGAGTCTTCCGTTTCGGTGTGGGTAAGATGAAAAATTTTTCGTCAGATTTTTGACGTTTTTTCGGTTATTGCTTTGTATTGTGTTAGCTCATTGTGTAGCGATATGAAATTTTCAATATGCAGTTTTAATATAAACGAAGGATAAATTGCATTGAATTTATGTATGACATTTACATTGGACGTCGAAAATATTTGTCCGCTCTTCTTTTATCAAAAATCACATATTTTTTGATAAAATTTATATCTGTAACTATTTCTAAATTATAGAGCATATAATTTGCAATATATTTAGGTAAATTGTTTTTTTTAGAAGTAACAAAAATTTGAAATACAAATTTCTCTAATAAGAACAGAATTATGGGAAAAAAATCTTTCCATCCATGTCATTTTTTTTTCTGTTCAAAATAGCCAAACGATTTCACTTCTTTAATTGTGATTAGGAAAAATATGGTTCGAGTTTTTCATTTCATGTAATATATCTTTATTGTTACTATATATGATTTTTTTCGCTCTAAACAATATAAAGTAATGCACCAGTGGTTGACCGTGTACCAATAATTGACCATTTCTCAGAAAAATGTAAAAATCGAGGTTTTTTTAAAGACGATAATCTTTGGGAAAGGGTTCGATTGATATAATATAATAAACAGCTAATTAATCGCACTCTTTCTAAAAGATTTTAGTTTTTGAAAATCTTAATTTTTACGTTTCTCTGAGAAGAGGTCAACCAAAGATACATGATCAAGTAGTCAACTTTGTTGTTATTTTGCTGCTTATAAATGTCTCAATTTCATATGAATTTATAAAAATATTTCAAATCACTATAAATGAAATATAATATTATTTCCAAAAATATCAGATTAAATATAAAAAAAATCAACTCACTTCCACGGAAACTCGAAATCATCGATCGATCTGCAATAAAAAAAAACTCCATCAAACAAACAAACAAACAATTCAGTATCGTCTCGATCTTTCCAAATTAACGACATCATTATAAACCGACAAAGAATCAATCAATCCATCCAAACACGAGCCGATCCGAAATATTCGTTTCGCTTATCCGTCAAACGATCCGGCCAAAGAGCGAAGGGGATCCTCTTCCATCGGATTAATTAACACCAAAGCCCCTTTTTTGCAATGCAATCCGTCGAAGACCGCACACCGTCCCGGAGGAAAATCGCCGGCAATTGATGACGATGAATAAATCAATCCGTGGAAGTAATTTGTTATATTAATCAAGCCGGGGCTGGGAAAAACGATGGATTAAATCGTCCCCGGCACAGTTGAATTAATTAAAACGGGTCACCGTATAAGTGGGATGTGTGTATTGCAATGTGTGGGGGGAGATTTTTTTCACCTTTTTGATGCTGTCGGTAAAAGGAGAATTTTGTTTGAGAAAAGTTTATTTTTTTTTACAAAGTGTTAGTTTTGTATGGAAGAATTTAAATATTATGGTTTATCTGATACATATTTTCGTATCATATAGAAAATTGCAATGCTTATAAAGTCGTTCTACTGTTTTATCCAATTTTTGAATTAAATAGAAGGTTCAAAAATTTCATGGTTGAAAAATATGATTCGTGAGAAAAATGTAAATTAAGGGTCACTTAAATATTCATAGAATTTTTTTTCCTATAAAATTCATATTGTTTACTATTTATGAATATTTTGCATGAAAATAATCTTGAGTTTTTCAAATTTTCATATTATAAGGTTTCCATAATAATTTTAAGAATTTTTTATTATATAATATTTGGTTGCTATAGAAAAATCCAATTTTTTCAAATCTTTCATTTAATTTAAAAACAGTCGTCCTGGAAAAATTGAGTACCTGTCTTTTTCAGAATGATCGTTTACAGAAATTTTCAAGATTTTATTTTCAGAATACAAAAGAACTCATATCAAAAACAATTTTTTTTAACTATTGCGATTGTAACGACACACGAACAATTTCATTTACAAATAACGTTTGTTAAGTCCGAAGTTTCTGTTACGAAACACAAGACGGCACTTTTTACATAAACACGACATCTGCGACATTTTTCTTTTTTTAAATTTCGTAACATAATACACAATTCAGAATTTCTCATCATTATTTTTCTTTGTGAAACATTCCGAGTAAATATGTCGTCACTTGACAGCCTTATTCCGTGTTCTTACATCTTCTTCGAATTTCTCATACGACACATAATACAGGGGAAAAAAATATTAATTTCCATCAAACGCCACGTGATATACGATATTCCACGAATTAAAATAACGAAGGGAAAAAGGTCAGATAAACAAAGTGTATTTTTTTTAAAGAGTGTATGTGCGGATTTTTGTTGTGGAAGGCGACACTTAATATTGGCATAAATTGATGATGATGTTGGGCGCGCTTTGAAAATCCTGTATTCATTAAGCTTTTCTTCCCGTGTACATTTTATGGTCTCTTTATCGGTTTTTTACGATTTCTCAAATACACAGAAGGCCGTTTATATTGAAATTGCTTATTTTTTATGAGATATAAAATGAATTAACGCAGAATTCCTTTTTAATAAAGATTCGCTAGGCGACTATACAAAAGCAATATATCACAACAACTACGAATTTGATCAATACTTATATTATTATTTTAATACATGAAGACATAAATTTAATACATAAATTTTCATATTGAACTCTTGAAATTTTCTAAAACCTGAAAAAACCCAATCTTTCAATAATACAGTATCAAAAAACTTATTCTTGATCATTCGATGAATTTTTCCACGGCTACTTTGCATCCTTTAAGACGTGATAACTTTGATAACGAAATTTGTCTGTAAAACTCTTTTTTTTTTAAATGCACATAAAAAGCAACTTTATTTTTTTAAATACTATTCTATGGATTAATATTTATGATATCATTATTTCAGGAGCGGTTTTTGCATTTCTTGGTGAGTTTTGTTGAAAATCAACAAACTCAAACAATTTTCTTGTTTCACGACATGGAAAGTCAAAATGTATTTGTTGCAAAAGATTTTATTAATTATTCAGAAGGGTTATCTTTTGAATTTTTCCGATTCAGTATTTTGTGATTTTCAACTATAAAAATAAAAAGATTTTTTGTGTTTACTGATGTTCAACTAGACGCGTCAAGAAATGAAAAAGTGTACTGCAAAAATTGATCCAAGATTTTTCGCATAAATGATACCACCATCAAAATCAGCATATAAATTTGCAAGAGTAGCCTTTATAAAACGAAAAAATATTTTTATAAGTAGTCACAAAGATTTTGTTTTCACAAACAAATTTCACGATCAAATTTGTCCCAGCGGTAATTCCGCATCAACACAACGAATCCACGCCAACGAAACCAACCCCAAACATACAACCCTTCACCCAAATAAACCAACCCGATTTAAATTCCCGAAAAAAGCGATCGTTTACTCGCGAAAAATTCAAATGAGACACTTTCGATTCCGCCGAGGCGTTCCGGCGCCGAAATGTGAACGAACGACGCGCCCGCAAAGTGACACCGCATTTTTCGTCATTTGAACGCGGAGTTGCCGCGAAAGCCTCCTCTCCGGGACGCGTGTGTATTATACGTGTAATATATAAATATTTGTGGCTTTGTGTGCAATAGGAGCGTCTCTCAAATGGTGAATTATTGTGCGCCTAGCGCGCTTCCGTTCGTTTAAAACGTGCACGGCCGGAGTTCGTGCGCGGAGATTGTCGGGCAATTTATTTTTCGGCCGGGTTGTTGCAGATTTATTGGTTGTTAATGGATGTGTCGAGTGTTTGTGTTGGGTCGTAAGAATTCCGCGATCATTTGAGGCTTTTTGAAGGGGATTTATCGGTTCGGGAAGGTCGTTCGAATGTTTGGGTGTCGAGTTTGTTTTCGTTCAGATTTTCGCCGTTTGTTCGAACGAATGTTCGTTTGAATGTATTGATGGATAAAATTAGGTATACTTTTAAATCCCTTATATATAATAGCGGATATCTGTCTGTCTGTCTGTCTGTGTGTGTATCACAATGACGCTCGCGACTTTAAAACGATC
>JAOXNN020000006.1:7702142-7713858 GCA_028571205.2 Hydropsyche betteni
ACCTCGCTGAGACATTACCCAGATCTGGTCTGATAGTTTCAAGGCAGTGGGCAGGTCGTGGCTCGAGTAGATGATAGTCTTTTGGTGGTTATGGGCAATTTCGCCTAAAAGAAGCGAGATGTGGTATCGGTTCGGGAGGTCGAGAAATGCGTTGGGCTCGTCTAAGAGTATGATCGAGGTCTGCTGGGCGATTGCTCTGGCTATCATCACCCTCTGCCGCTCGCCGTCGCTCAGGCGATTGATCGGTGCGTCGACCAAATGAGCTACCCCAACGTCTTGGATTGCTCGGAGTGAAATGGTGCGATCTTCGTCCCTGAGCGTTCCCGTCCAATTGGTGTGAGGTGCTCGGCCGAGGGTCACAACGTCCCAAACCCTGAGGTTGGGTACGGTGATCGTCTCTGTCGAAACGTAGCTTATCTCCTGGGCCAATTGCCAACTCCGCATCTCGAATATTGATCGACCTGAGACAAGAATGTCGCCCGAAAGTGGGCGCAATCGCCCTGCCAAGGCTCTGAGCAGGGTGCTCTTACCAATTCCGTTCCGACCCACCAAAGAGATTAACTGCCCCGAGGGGACTTCGATCGAAAAATCGGTGAAGAGAGGGCTGCTTTTCGGATAGCCAAGAGTGAGGTTATGGATCGAGTAGCTCATCGGTTTTGGGAGTTAAAGATCACAATCAATACTATGGGTATGCCTAAGAGCGATGTAACGGTGTTGATGGGAAGGATTGTCCCTGTCCCCGCCCAAGGGGTTTGAGCAATGATGTCGCTCAGGAGCATCATTGCCCCTCCCGTCATTGCCGAGGCTGGAACGAGGATCCGATGGTCGGCTCGGCGGAATATCATTCTCGCTAATTGGGGTGCTGCTAAATTTAATATAATTTTCATTTTATTACGTAATATTATGGTTATCAATTCATCCCTATCCCCTATATACAATAGCGGATTTCTGTGTGTTCGTCTGTTCGATGACGCTCGCAACTTTAAATGATGATGATTATGGTAGTGATGATGATGATGATGATGGTGGTGATGATGATGATGGTGATGGTGAGTGCGCTCATATGGTTAATGGGCGCACTTCAACCTGAAACAATGCGTTTCATTTTCGCGACTAAACGATCGCCGCGACTGCAAATTGCAGAGGCACCTGGCCTAATGGCACGATTGAACGAATTCAATTGATGGTTCTAATATTTGAAAAAAAAATATTAAAAATCATATTTTTTATAAAGTATTTTATTTTTTTAAACAAGTATTCAGTATATATATATTTGAGTATATATGAGCTCTTTTGATGATATAAATTGATTTAAACTTTTGATGTTATCATACAAAAGGCAAGATTAAAAAAACTGTTTTAATGAAGGTAAAAAAAATATACAAATCAATAAATTTCAGCAATAAGTAACTGATATTAAAGACTGTCAATAAATAACAGTGAATTTAGATAAATACTTTTATTAAATTAATTAAATTAATAAAAATATGTCAGACGTAAATTACGAAAAAATATGAATCCGATTAAGTATTATAAATACGCGATTTCATTGTATTTATCTTTAACATAAATAAAAACAAAATAATAAATATAAATGCAATAATATTTCAGCATATTTATAATCGTTCAAAAATCAAAAGGCACAGTTCGATCGGTAGCGCAAAAGGCTTAACTCAAATTACGCATAATTCATCGCTCCAGTATCAAACTTAATCGCGAATTACAATTGTTATCCGCTTTGTATAATATAATACAACAAATATTTCGCGCGGCGTTTTCCTCGCAGCGGCGCGAATATTCAAAACGCAATTTGAATAATCCGCGCGCCCGCCGAACTTTCAGCCGCCGGATTTTTCCCCTTTATTATTTAAAATGTTAATTTAACGAGAGCCCTGTGTACCCTGGCAATAGTCTCGCAAATTATACGACCGTCTTTTCTGCCGGAGATGGGTTTCCTTCGAAGGGTTAAGTCCTCGTCGACAATATCTCGGCGGACGCACTTAGCGCGGATTGTTTCAGACAACGTCTTTCAGATTCGGATAAAAGGGACCCCCGTCAGGCTATGGACGTGAGGGCCTTTTTGTCCCTGTCCGTCCTGTATGTATGCTAATTTCGCAGGTCCGATATCGTCGGGAATAAATTTGAATAAGCTCGCGGCTGCAATTTGGCGAGATCGAATTATGCGCGTCTTTGTGTGTCTGCTTAGTGGTTATTATGTGTGTTTGGAGGATTTGTCTGTTCGGGATTGATTGAAACGTGTTTCTGGGATTTGGATTCGTGGTGAATCTATAATTGTGCGGGGATGGTGCTGTAGTGTGAGAATCTCAATGTTTATAATATTGGGTTGTGCAATATGTGATATTTTCGCTTCGAAGCTTATTCGTTCGATGTGAACGATGTTCATATTAAAAAAAAAAAAAATGTATTTCAGAACTTTTTGAAAGAAAGATTATATAATTTTATGATAATTCATTTTCATAATACCTTCTACAATATATAATTTTTTTATACTCACAATAATACTTTTATATAATTTTATTCCATACATTAAGATTTTTATAAGATTAAATATACCCAATCCTCTTTTTACACGGGGATACCTTCTAGAGTTTACCGTGTAAAAAAAATGATAACCATATAAAAACTAAATATAGGTTCCATCAGTATATTTGAATAGCACTTCCACCCAAAATTTATTTTATAAAAAAATTTCTCCATATGAAATCATCAAAAACATCCAAAATTTGTTTTCAGTTTTTTTTTTAACTATAATTGTACACTGGCCTGGATATTTTCATTGTAGCATAATAATACGCCTTTTTCATATTGTAAGGGGGTTTTTTCATGCATGCCTTTCTTTTCTCCTACCTTAAATATTGATACAGATTGTAATTCTTAGATTTTTACGTAAATATCTATGTTTGTAAAGAGATAAGGAAGAAATTCCAATGTCTACTTTATCTACAACTTGTAAATATTTTATTTATATTCATATTTCACCACTGTAAACATAATAAAGGTAGTTTTTATTTTATTTTACACATTGTTAAAGTGAAAAATAATCGTTTCTTCTTTTTCTTTGAACAATGTAAAAAAAGTCATGTAAAAAATTAGGTATATTCAAAGTATTATATGAGATTCAAATAATATTTAATAATTTATCTTAATTTATTTATAGTATCTTTTCAATTTTCATAAAAAAACGTCTTCTCAGTTGAGAAACCCCTGATTTTATAATCAGGGGCTTCGTGCTTATGCACGCGACAAAAATTTTCGCCCAAACTTATTTTAAAAATTAAAAACCCAACTAAGTTTCCAGTTTTCCAGCGTAAGCTTAAGCGAGAACAAAGTTGCCACATTCAAGTGAAAAAAGATCAAGCACCAAAAAAAAAAAAACTCCAAAATAAAAACACTCAAAACGCGCTCAGGCCCGAAACGAAAACATCCGCACTCCGAAAAGACCCACGAAAAAAAACCACAGACCACTCTCTCGCACAAAAAAAGCCATTTTCCCCAAAAACCCACTCCGTCGGAGGCTCTCCCGCAAAACATCAATCCGCCCCGTCGATCGTCATCGCCGATCCATACATCATTGGGCGCGTTCGGTCGCGCTAATCGCGCGGCGCTCGGCGGGTTAATGATTCCGAAAACCAACCGTTTCGGTGGCACAAAGCATTTATCTCCTCGTTTGCGGTTAATCTCTAGCCCATCAATCACCCGGGCTCGAACGGGAGACATCGAGATTCGGTCATTGTTGAAGTGATCCGGTGGAGTTGGGTGGATTCGTCGTGTTTTAATGTGCGGTTTTGTGGTGATGGTAAGTGTTTTTTGATCTTATGTAAGATTTTTGTAGTGAAAAATTTTAAGTAGAACGAATTTTCGTTTTATTCGAAGTAACACGTTCACGAGAAAAAGAATCGGTTTTTTTTACATTGATTTTTTTCACGTTAATACGGTTTTAAAAAAAAAAAGAAATAAAATCACATATTGGACTGTATTATGTGCAAGTGATTTTTCGCCACAAAAAAAACAACAGAAAACGGGCATGTTTATTTTCTAGTAGTGATACTGAATACATAATTATTAACATACTAAATAATTATTATTAATTACTAATTACTACATATTATTATTAATTAATACTAATTATTAATTAACTATTAATTACAACATAATTATTAACATACTAAATAGTGAAACGTCATTTTTACGTATCCGAAATTTACGTTTCCTCGTTATTTTTGTTCTTGCTGTTTTTGTTGAAAATTTCTTTCAAACGTATTTGTTGCCTGTTGCTAACATTTATTGATTTATAGTTTTTCTTTTCTTTTTATTTATTTTTTTAGTCACATTCAAACGGTTTAAATTAATTTAAATTATCAAAAGAGCATACAAAAACTTAAAAATATAGGGTTTTTTTAACAAGGATGCTCAATTTTGAAATGAACAATAAAATTTGACGATTTGTATACGTTGTTCAACGCTATAACCTTCCATGGTAATTTGCCATACACTACTAAACAATTGAAAAAAAATTTGACACATGTCACTTTAACAACATGGCTGCTATAAACTTAATAAACCTTAATAAACCTAGCGTTTCTATTGAAAGACCCTTAAATGCCAAATACCCGATTTTTACACTGAAATGCATTCTTTGCGAAACTTTTTAACTACAAAAATAATTTTCAAATATTTGAAATCCTCGATCTACATTTTCCCTCTAATCTCAGTTTTTTACGGTCCTTTCAAAAATATAATTACGGTGAATATCGTATTCAATGCATGTTTATCCAAACAAAATAATTTAATTCCGTCGATGTTTTCATGTAAAAGTTTCGAGAGAAATGCAAAATATCGATATGGGAGCGAAATTGTGCTGTTTGATAGTTCTGTATTGGAAAAGTTTTTTGTACATATCGCGATTCGTTTTGAATATTGAATGCGTTGGTGATTGTGCAGTGTGTTTTGAATTCAAAACTTGCACAAATTGGTGGTTATGTTAATCAGCACTGTTTGTTGATTTTGAAAGATTAATTTCGAATCAAACAAGTATTATATTAGTTTGAAGTATAATTGTCGAAGTTGATTCCTGCTTCGAAACAAATTAGATTAAAGCAACAAAGCAGATAAATTTGCAATTATACAACGCCGCTCATTCCAAACAGCTCATTATATAAACAATGAAAATTCTACCCATTCAAAATATAAGCAATGAAAATAATTTCAATAGACTACTGACTTAAACCGCAAAAACTTTGCACCGACTTGAGAAATACAGGAAAAGCTCTTCTTTAAACTTCACCTGCACAAACCGAAGATCTAAAAGTTCCACAGTTGAAACTGTCGTCAATTACAATTCCCTAAGGAAGACATGCGGTTCTCTAACTTCAGTCGAAAGTCCGACGCGAAGTTCTCAGTGTCGAACATGCACCGGACACGAAACAGATTGCTCCATCGAGGCCATTTTTATTATTTTTTCAAACAAACCGAACCAGGATAAAAGAACCTCTCCATTGAGACCACTCAATCGCTATCCCGGGATTCGGTGTGCCGTTTCCCGGGATCGAGACGAGTGCACCATCCAATTAACGTGCACGTCATTTGCGGTTATCTGTTGCGTTGTTTATCTACCGGTGGGGAAAAAAGCCTTTATACGGCTCTATATTTCATGAAAATGTTTCGGTTTGTTTATATTTTTTCGGTCGATGCTTTTATGTGTGTTCATTTCGGTTTTTGGTAAAGTGGTATATGCGGGTAGAGAGATTTTTATCATTACGTGAAATAAAAGCGTTGCAATCCATTATTTTATGTAATCGATTTTCATAAATAAAAATTTGTTATGAAAAATTGATAATAATTTACCGGTATTCAATCGTTGTTGGATGAAAATTAAGTATTGCGTTTATACAGATAATTTTAATGTACAAATATGTCGCGAAATAGACACACAAATTCAAATTATGCTGTGTTGAAACATTAGTCCCATTCAAATTTCGGTTCATTACGTTAACCGTTCTAGCGTTTAATTCAGAACATGTTACACTAATACGTATATACATTTTAACAATAATAATTCCCCATTAATAGTATTATTTTTCGAATACGTTTGCGATATAATATTTTGAATTCGAAAAACGCACGCATCAAAGAAACAAGATTCAAAAATAAATGAAAAAAAATGTTTGATCTGGTTCTGCGATTCGTATTTATACCTTTGTTGCAAAAAGAACCTTATTTATAGCGAAAATCTACTTATTTTATAATACTTTTTTTTTGTGAACGGTTTGCATAATGTATGACGGGTTAATCGGGCGGAACGAAGCTCTATATAATTCTAGATTTTTGTAAAAATTCGAAAATAATCTCCAGAGGCGAATAAGGGAATCTGGAGCTTTGGTATTCGTTGTCCAGCCCGTAATTTACTTAATCGCTCTAGATTTCCGGATTAAATTGTCGGCGAGTTGAATATTTTGCTGACAATGTTGAAGGCGGAATTAATGAGTTTGACGATAAAACAGGCGAAATGAGGTGAGTGAAAAATGAATATTTATAAAGCGAAACGTTCGGAGTGGTGAAAAAAATAAATAACGAAAATAGCAACATTATTGCCTCTTTTAGTCGGGCGGGTATCTTTGTGGTATAAAAAAATCATGTACATAGTATAAAAGTCGTAAGAAAAAACACTTGATGTAACTTCATTAAAAAAGGAGGTTTCCTTTTTGTTCGAGTTTTCTTATGTAAGGTTACTTTAGTTAGGGACCTTTTCAGTACTCGGTCAGTTCGAGGCTCCTAAACATAAAACGTACGTTCGACGAAAAAATTTCCTTTTAGCCAAAGTAACATTGACGATTTAGGAACGTCGACCTACTTAATTCAACTCTAAATTTGTTGAGTTTATCGCGAACGGACTGAGAAAAGTTTTTCTTCCTGTAGTGGTCGGAAGTGCGTTTACCGGACTAAAATTTATGGTTTTCATTATGAAAATTTTGTTTGTTCTTTATTCTTATGATTGGTTGTAAAGAATATTTATTTTTATTTTTCGAAAAATTATTTAAAAACTCTTTAATTGAATATTATTTTATTTCGTTATGAAAAAAAATGTTAGTGTTTTGCGATATGAAAATTTTATTTTTGTACAAAAAATGATAATTTATGAAAAACATGAAATGTTTTTGAAGGCTCTCGATTTATTTTAATTTGAGTCCGATTTGGATGAATAAAAATATCGTCAAGATCGAAAAGTGCAATAGGTGTTTTGAAAATTATTATGTGGCATTCTCACGCTTTTGAAATAATATTTATAATGTTATAAATAAACATGAATTTAAAAATTTGATTTATATTTAGTGAATAAATTTGAATTTAAAATATAATTATTGAACGGATAATATAAAAGATAACAAACCATAAAAATAATTTTTTTGATTTACAAATAAAGACATAGCTTTTCAAAGCTAAGCATTTTCTATTGAAAACGATTCCATTCAAAATCTAAAACAATTATCATAATTACTATAAAAATAAGAAACATAATTTAAAAGACACATATTTCAAAACCAGTCTTTTTCCCAAACCTTATCGACTCCCTTGCAAAAATTTCACTGTAAAACAAACAAATCCACCAAAAGCAACCAAAATATCCATTTTCAAACAAAACAATAAGCCTAATGTGAATGTTATGTTCACTTTGCGGTGTTGGTAAGGCTTTGGATTTAACCGTCTCAGTTAATTGGCGTAACCATGATCCTGGCCTACTACAAACTACGCAAACACTATCACCGAATTACTACCATCCAAACCCCATAAAAAGCGGTCGAAAACCAAAAATCGGCACCGTCCCCCGCCAGAATTTCCCAAAATCGGGAATTTCCCGGACTTGCGGGCGTCCTTTGTCGGAAAATCGGGAGCGGGACGTCGCGTTCGCAATTTATCATACGTTTAATACAAGTTTGCCGACAAAAGCCGACAGCCTATGTATTTATATAATAATAAATTAACCGCGTTTCAACTTAGCACGTGATTTATGCGGACCGATACGCGTGAAAAACCGCGCGGTGTTTGAAATTCGAAGCGCGCAGAAAGTCGCGGATTTGAAAACGTGAGTTTGTTATTATTTTTTGATTATTCTATTATATTTTGATATGTGCAAATTTTGGGCTGGGGTCGTGTTTTGTTTATGTATATTCGTTTGATAGGAATTCTAATTGTGCAATACCATCATGATCTTTATCATTTAAATGAAAGCACCAGCAATTGACCACTTAGAAAAAAGTAAAAATTGAGGTTTTCAAAGACAATAATCTTTTAGAAAGGGTAGGAAAAATTAGCTGTTTATTACATCTTATCTTTCGCACCCTATCCGAAAGGTTATCGTCTTTAAAACCCTTTGTTTTCACATTTTTCTGAGAAGTGGTCAACCAAAAGTACAGGGTCAACCACTGGTGTCGTTACCTTATGTTAGTTGTTTGTGAAATTGCTTAATTCTAGTACGACGCAAAACAGCTTCACGTCGTTTGTGAAAAATATGGTAGAATGACGTTTTGTTGATATTTTTCAAAAGTGCATATCTTCATTATTTAAAATTTGAATTACTTTTTCATTGCTTTCGATTTCCCTTAACAAAACTTAAACCTTTAAGATAACGAGTAGAATTTAAAATAAAAAATAAAAAAAAAAACAATTTAAATGGAAATTAATATAAAATAAAAGAAGAGAAAAGGAATAAGTCCAAATTTTTGATAAAAAAACATTAACAAAGAGACATCTCAATACATTTTTCGCATCTGATACAAAAGTTTTTAGCGTCGTACGCGAATTAATCTGTTTTTCAAACGAAACGTAAAATATATACGCAACATTCACTAAATAAAATCTTTTAAAAATAATTCTATAATATTTCTTCATACTCATTACGTAATATAATATGAAAGATAAATCTCAATAATTTCAAAAATATATAACATTTATTTATTCGAAATCGAAAAAAATCACCTCGATCGATTCCCTACTACTTTTTTAATATTCTCGAGTACGTCGAATTCTTTTGATCGCTTTGACAAAGTTTACCACTTCGTTCAGTATTCGAAAGAAGTACTAAATTATTATAAAGTCGTGTTCTCGTGATGTATACAAAGTGAGTTTCGGATAAATCTCCGATCGGCTGTTTTGTGAGGGAAATGTGAGGGCCGTCATCGGCCGAGAGTTCGCCTCCAGGGAAAAACACATAAATTTCCCAGGGACGGATCCTGGGAGAGATTTATGTATACACACCGGTCAGAGTCTGCCCGGGAGATTATCAAAAGCTCCAGAACAAGAAAACCGAAACGAATTTAAAACGAATCCGAGCCAAAGAGTGAGCGAGTCGATTCTGTGCGCTCGAAACGGGGAATAGATGGGTTTTTGTCGGTGTCCAATGAAATTTTGGCTCTATTTGAATTTCCGGTTTGTCAAATGAAGAAATTCTGCTGAATTTGTATTATTGGATTTTTAATTTTGCATTGTTTGTCATTCATACTGAAAAACTATTATTTTTTTAAATTGGATTTTTGCTATTTTATATACGTAAATCAGGCGTAAAATTTTTTTTTATTAGTAACATTGAAAAATTTATCGTTTTCAGTTTGGTGATCGAAAAATAAATTCAATGGTGAGATTTAACGTCTAATTTTTAATAAAAATATTCTAAAAAGTATAAATATTTACTGCAGCTTATATGATAAATTTTTATTAAAAAAAAACATATCGAAATCTCACCACCTCCAATAATCTTCGGAAACCCATTTCGCCAAATAAACGGACACCAAAATCGATCCCCAAAAGATCAACCTATACCAAAAAGTCAAACCAAACCCTTTCTCATATTATTTTGTTTTTATTTTTACGCCGGTTCCACGTGGATAGGCTTTCGATATTGCGAAATGGCGATTTTTACGCTCGCGGCCCAAGCTCGTAAAAGCGCTCGTCATCAGTATGCGGCCCGACGTTTGGCCGATTTTATTGTCCTTCCGTGTCTGCCCTTTTTACATCATTCGACGTGTTGCAGGGTGTATATGTGCGCTTATAAGGGAGGTGTAATTAACCCTTTCGGTGACTGGACCGCCGGATAAATCGACAATTCGCGTTTTACGAGCGTGAACTTTTATGCGGTGATCGAGTGATTGCTTTTTTCTTGGGTTGGTTGTTTTTTGTATGAATCATTTTTATTGTACGGTTTTTAAAGTTATAACTCTTGTAAGGAATGAGGCCGAAACGTTATGCAACAGTAACATTATATTTTTAAATTATGTTGGTTACATTTGATGTCTAGCAATGAGTAAAACTTGTTGGGGTTTTCTATTCCATTAAAAGATCAATCAATAAAATATTGGTTATTGAAAATTCGAAGAAATATCGATAATTAATTGATAATGAGCGACGAAGTTCATTTTTATTTAAACGAGTACACTGACAGATAAAATTGTTGATTTTTGGGTACTAAAAGTGTTAAAGAAACACATCACCATTAATTGCATCCGAAAAAATATACTGTTTAGTGGAGTGTTTTTTTTGACTTTCAATAATGATCTTTCACTGAAATAAAAAGTACCAATGAGTTTTGATCATTGCTGATTATAAAATCAAGGTTATAAAAAATAAGATTATAATTTTCAAGCTCTCTTGGCTTTCAGTGGCCTTTCTGTATTACATAAATAATTTTAAAGTTGAAATAAAATATCAAAACCATCAAATCAAAAATAGTTCACATTAATTCAAACACATTTCTATGCAAAATCAAACAAATAAATTCATAACCGAAAATAGAAACAACCCACGAAATTAATAATAACAAAAATTTGAAATATTTCCACCGTGGGAATAACAGGGCGCGTTGTCCGTGGCGGATTGCGATTAATTACGCACCACGTAATAAATTAATACGTAGTTGGCACGTAAACGCCTCAACTATTCATGACGGATTTGGCGCCATGGGATCAGGGTTCACGGTCCCCGAAGAATGGGGTCCCGAAACAATTACTGAGATCCCGAATCATGGGTGCGTAACTTCGAATCCTCGAACCCATAGAAGTTGCGCAACTGAAATAGGAGTTTCCGTTGGAAATTCTCGCATTATTGGATTGTTCAATTGATGCCGTGCGAAAATGTTGGGCACCTCTGCCTGAAACAAATGCCCGCCATTTCCCAGTTCTTACAATGTGGAAAATTAATTCACGGCCCGGATTATGGGAAGTGTTTCTCGCTTAGCGCATAATAATTACTGTGGTGTGCTTATTCTATTGATTATTTCAATTCATAGACAAAGGTTTTGTGGGAAGTGTTGTTGGCGCCATGAATATTTGAATGGAATTTAAATATCAGTTCAAATATATGAATATGTTGTAGAAAAAATATTTTTATATTTGCACAAGTATTTTTCTCATAATTCAAAAGTATATGAAAGGTATTAAAAAACTTCACAGAATATATACACACGACTTTAAAAACAAAGACCCGCCCTGTCGCAAGGCACATGAATCAAATCGACTTTGAACTTCGCAACCGCAAAAAAATGAGGCCTCGAACTTCGATTGTGGCGAAACAAAAGTTAAAAAAATACACACACACACACCCACACACACACACACACACACACACACACACACATACACACACCCATCACAATCGCGCACCGATAAATAAATAGACGCGACAATTTTTCTCAGCGCTCCGCCGAAAG
>JAOXNN020000006.1:7725126-7744376 GCA_028571205.2 Hydropsyche betteni
TCATATTTTATCGTTTTCCGTTTCTTAACAAATCAATACCCGATGTTATTAACATCGGGCCTATATACTAGTATTATAGAATACGCATGAATACAAATCGAGTGCGTGCATGAAACTAATCCATCAATCATATTGTAGTTTTAGCACAAATCATATTAAGCAACGAAACCTACACATTTAAGACAACATAACAATCGCTTAAAGATCATAATTCAATTTTATGAAAAGAACTTATTCTACGTAAAAAAATATTCATTTAAAATAATTAATGCGCAAGCACGTGGGAGAGCATCCGTGCCATTAAAGTGGCAATTTTCATTAAGTCCCGACGCGGTGGCTTTTCAGAACTTTTCCATATTACGCTAGTTTTCCCAACGAAAGATTAAAGGGGACAAAGTCGCCAAGTTTTAGTTCATCCCCTATTTTACCTTATTTTCAGCTCTCAAAGACGGAAACGAGTGGCTGAGACAGTTAATTTTGACCTCAGGGTAAGAAAAGCCGATCTTTTGGAAAATCCGATGCTCTGAAAAAGTACATTGAAGAATTGCAATTAATAGGATTTTTTTTTTACTTTAAAAGATACTTAATTAAGAATATTCATGATTATAATGTGAATTTTAATAAATGTTATATAAAGTCGTCACTGGAAGATTGAAGTGTTTAGGAAAGTCATAATTTGTTTCATAAAAAAGATCGAAAATTAACAAGTTATAACTTTTTCGAACCCTTCAGTCTTTCAGTGGCCATTTTGTAGAAATTTAACTAATGACAAATTTTTTTGAAGGGATTTTTCTTCATGTCGGAAGTTAGTAAATAAATAAAATTATTTTGGATTTAATTTAGAAAGGGAACAAAGTGAAAATGAAATTATTTTGAAACTGTTTCAAATCATTGGAGATTTGAAAATTTTATTATACCGAAAAATGAAATTTTTTATTGCTCATTCATTTAAAGAATTTAATCAAAATAGAAAAAAATTGTAAATAATAAAAATATCTTATTATGCGAAAAATTCATTGAATTTTTTTCCGAATTGTTTCATAATCAGATCATTTTTTCACCAAATTTATAATTATATATATTTTAATATTTGATTACACAACAAAGAAATCGCGGTGCGATTGTTGTGAATGTAATTTTCTCATTTTTCCCGGATCAAATTTGAAATATAATACAATGTGCGGAATGTAAGTAAATATCGGGCTCGGGCAAGGGAGCTTTCGCAGACCCGAAGGCGTGTAATTCAATTAAAATACGAGAGACGAAAAACCTGATTTAAATATTAAATAGAAAAACGGTAGACGGATTGCGGGACCAATTCCGAAGAAAATTCGCCACCCCCTCGGGCTAAATTAATTCAAATTAATTCCTGGGGGGCAAGTCATAGTGCCTTGGGGAATGTTCATCATTTGTGTTTACTCACCGGTTTAATGAAGGTATGTTAGTGAAAAGCGTTTTCGATGGTTCGATTCGGAGGTTTTTTTTTGCTTTGAAAATGAGTCGAAGTTTTAGGGTTGGTTCTAAGTATGATGATTTTGAATTTGTTTTGTTGAAGTTTGGTTTATTAATTTTCATTATGTTGAATTTATTCTGGTTTTGGTGGAATAATGTCAGAAAGTTGTTTTTGATTGTTCGAATGAGAAAATTTGATTTTGGTTTGACGAATTATTTTATTACATCGTAATTGGGTTAAGTCGTTTTTGTATATAGTAAAATGATAAACCGTTTTATTTTCTAGTATAAAAATATACCTTTTTTATATTTTTAATTCAAAATCTATTAATTAATTTTATATTAAAATTTTATAAAATTAATACTCGTTATTAAATAAAATACTTTCTTCATATTTTTTAATATAAAATCTACTAATATACTGAAAGTATCTAAAATAAACACTCTTTAAGATCTTAAGAAAGAAAAACTAAGAGACATAAATCATATTTAATTATTTTTTTACGTTTCCACCAAATTATCGTACAAAAACACGGCGCATTATAATAATCGACCCTAATTTGAATTAATTCCGAAGATTTGCGTCAGACTTTCACGATTATCATAGTCTATGGGTTTTCAGCAACACAAAGCCAAATTTTTTCATACATTATTGGGTTTTCCTTTATAATTAAAAATACTCCGACTTTTTTGCATTCTCACTGAATGCAACCTATTTTTGCATAATTGAAATAATGCTTCAAAAAATTTACTTCCAATGAATTCGAGTTGGAAAATAATAATATATTTTGATGACATTGTCATTGAACTTTTGACAGCATGAATTTGTTAACAGGAAGTACTTTTCTGACAGTTGCAAAACTTTAGAGTAGCTTTTGTTAATGTCAGAGATTGATTTCGTGTGTATCGTTTTCAAAACGTGGAAAATCAATTTGAACTTGGAACTTGGTGCGTGAAACTTTTCATTGTTTATTCTGCAATCAGGTCTAGTTATTTGATAATATAAGAAGGAAAACAAACGATTATATGTTTATTTGATATTATGTTTATGTTTAATAGTTAAAATGAACATTTTTATAACGGCAAATATATCAAATTCCTTTTGGTAAATATTCAAAATGCACGTTCGTAAATTTTTATAGTATTTCGCTCAAAGAACTATTATATAAATAAACAACGAAATAAAATACATATTTTTATTTAATTATCTATTTATATTTAAAATTATAACTTTTATATAAATATGGCGAAAAATAATTCTGACAACTTCAAATCGATTTTCAAAAATGAAAATAGAACACAAAATTTTTTCCTCCGTTAATGAATAGACGACCCGAAACGGAATAAATCAGTTAAACTAAAATAAAAGAACAATTGCAAAATATCAAATAAACGAATCTTTTCTGGAAAAAACAAGATGTATTGTCATTCTATAATGATAAAAATATTGTTCAGCTCGTTTTTTAATGCCTTTCAAAACCGCTGATTCAAACATTTGCGTGATATGTCGCGACACGATATCAACACGACAAATTCATCCAATCCACTAAGCTTATTACACGCATAATTCAAATACCTTCATGTAATGCATCATCATGCAAAATTTCCAAATCATTCACCTAAAACAAAATGTCAAGGTCTAAACTAAAACAAAGCACTGCACATTATCCAACTCCCAATGCAAATTCCCAAAAGCCATGCATTAAGCTCTAAACCTAAAGTTCGTCACGCAAATTTCCATTGTTCCCCAAAGAGCCTCGAACACGAAAAGTACCAAATTAATAATGAATAAATTACCTTCAATTATTTCTGTAATTAATTTTGTTCTTGCTCCGTACCCGCTAATGAGATGACTAGCTTTCGGAAACGTGTCTTGCGACGTTCGCTTATTGTGACACATGTGTATGTATGTGTGTGTGTGTTCAAATATGGCACGTGAAAAGGTTCTTGCGGAAATTAGGAAGGCGCTTTTCATATTCGAATGGTGTTTTCGATTCGCTGCTTCGAATTTATGATATTTACAAAGAATTTATATTGAAAAGATGGTTAGAATTTTTTTATTTGATCAAAATTAATAATGTATATACGTTGTTTGTAAACAAAATATATATTTCTATTTTGGGAAATTTGTGTTGACACGTTTTTTTACTGTGCGAAACTTGCACGTAAAAGAAATGTGTGCTATATGAGGGAAAAACGAAACTATTTTTCTTTGACACAGATATGATTGACTGCAAAGGGAATGAGAATAGAATCAATCTTTGGAACCTTCCCGTTGATGTTTAATCAAGAAATGTCTCGAATGTTGGAGAATAGGGTCGTCTTTGTTCTTTCGGGTTTTCATCGAATAGGGGATATTCGGCTAGTTTTTTTAATATTGTGAATTATTTAAAATTGGATATATTTTAGTGATTTTATGAATCATCATCAAGTTATCGATATATATGAGAATCAAAATAATCAATATCTCATATATTTGTGACAAAATACTTTTTATCTTTGTAAATAAATAAATACGTAAATTGAACATAGTTATTTTATATATTATAGTTTTCGCACACATTTTTAAGACTGTTTCGAAATTTAATGATACAACTCCATTTTTTTCAGAAACATTAATATAATGTGAAAAATTATATCATGAAAAAATGTATAACGAAAGAAACGAAACGAGAAGAATCTCCTCTACGGTGAAACCATTTGGACGTATTCTGAATAATAACGTACGACGTGTACACACTCTGTACTCTATATTTTCTTCATGGAATTCTAAAGGGTGTGTTCTTATAGAACTGGAATTTATAGAGAAATGTAGGCGAGAGAGAACCGCACGTTCGTCTTCGGTTGCTTTGTCGCCTTCCACGATCCGTAGATATTTTACGAACAATTGATAAGGGTACATTGGGCTACGGTTCGATTGATGGATTCTTCAAATAACTAATTAATTGGAATTTTTAATTCTCTCATGTCTATTTAGACTACATGATATTTGACCCCGTTCACGCTTCATAGATATTCAGACATATTATGACCGACATCAAACAAATCATATTCAACATGATATTTGATACTTATTTGACGTGAAACGGTAAATAACATTTGGGTTAATATATTTTAAATACATTTAAGTTTAAAGATAAACCTATAATAGAAAATAGCAAAATAAAATATAAAATGGACGTTATAGCAGAATAACGCAATCGAAGAAAATCTCAGAAAATGCGTGCGGCTTCGCAGAATTTCCTCGGAAAATCTCCGTGTGGAGTGTCGCGTGGTTCTAGCTCTCTAATTTTCCTTCAAGTGTGGTACAACAACGACACAACAGTACAACTAGAAGATGTCCTGGTCCTTGTTGTCGCAGGAGTCAAGTGTCGCGTACGAGAGACGAAGAAAACCTCGGGTTTTGTCCTCCTCGACAATGCTCCGGAAAATTTGTCAACGCCTGCAGAGGTTTTTGTGTTTGTGTGTGATAATTTTTTTTTATTATTATTCATATTCTAAATATTTTAATAAAAAATATTCCTTTTGATTTAGAATGAGCTGGAATAGTTCGAAAGATAAAAAAACATATAAACTTACCAACAAGTTAGTAGTTTAACGTTAAGTATGAAGAATCATCGGAGGGCTATCTGCGAAAATGAAAAAAAAAATAACATAACAACGTTTTTGTAAAAAATTTTGTTTTAAATAAAAAATCAAGTATATGACTGATGCTTTTAATATAATATTATTTTATGTACTATCAAAAAGTATGGAGGTTTTTTTTAATAAACATAAAGCTCACATATTGCGTTGTATATCAAACGACTTTGTTATTTTAAATTAAATTTTCACACTTTTGACATGATGAATAACATAAAGGAGGGATACCCAATTTTTTTCAAGTATCGCATATAATACATGTAAAATGTTTTATGTGTTTTTATGAAAAATGTTACATAGCCTCGCGTTAATATTTCCTTGAAAATTCAAATGAAGGTACCTATAAGTTTATTTTTGCATTCGACGGAAAAATTGTATGAGAAATTCGCACTTCGAAAAATCGTTCCGAGTATAATAATATTAAAAGTTTTCACTTTTGAAAATTTTTTATCAAGGCTGAAATTTTGCCATTTCTACGGAAGTAAACTCAACTCAAATTATTCCACCGGGAAACGAACCCGTAACGGCACTTTTCTCCATTGTTTCTGACTTTTTTGTACTTCGCTTTATTAATTTGAATATCGAGAAAAAGAACACGAAATATCCATCATTCAACAAATACTTTCATTGACATTGTATTGAATCATATAAGACGCTTTACACCAAAACTCGCTAACGAGAAAAACGACATTCTTATCCGAATTCTTAAAAGAAAACTTCGTTAATGGATAGTTTGTTACTTATCGCGATATAATAATTTTTCTTCTCATCATTGCAACTTTTGATTAAGTCTATACGGTTTCCCGGAAATTTTCCTGAACGTTATTGATGAGGATCGTTCAGAACACTTTCACGAGCGCGATGTATTATATGAGAGACTTTGAGTGTACGCTTTGTCGAACAACTCAATCAAAACTTTGGGAACAAGAAAAAGCGAAAACTTTGACGCCTTCTATGTATTTAAACGATTTTTGAACATTAGCATTTTCTCATGTACGGAAATTCACACACCTCAAAGGAAGGAATTTTAATAAATAAATCTTCATAATGCAAATTGCCGATACGTATATATCTATAAATTTATACACGTTTTTCAATTTATAAACTTTGAGTACTTTCAATTTTAGATTGTTTTGAATTTATCTTTGAAATGGTTTGAATTTTGGAAGATTATTTTAAAATTTATAACTCTTTAAGAACTCAATAGTTCAAAGTTTTTATATATTATACTTCGTTTGTATAATCACTCCGTCCATAAACGAAGCAAATAATTTTGCTTTATTCATAAAATAAATAAAAATATCTGATAATTTATAAGTGCCATTTAGTTTAGTTACATCATAGGTGCATCATTAAACGTCTTCTGTCAAATATGAAAATTGACGTGCCTTACAAAAGTGGTAGCGTAACTTTTTTCATTCACATGTCAAAATTTCCAAGTATTTTTAGTATTAGGCATGCCAAGGAAATTTTAACGCCTTAAATAAGTGTGTCTTAAGACATATCAACTATCACATTTGACGGAAGACATTAAATGATACGTTTATACTAAATAGTGTCTACACACCTCTAGATTTTATTAAATTTCTCAGACAAAGCCAGATTTTTGCTTCGTTCATGGGCTAAGATTGGATTTGTGATTACGTTAACGATTGGGTTTCAAAATTAACATTTTCATTCAACAAACAGGCAGAAAAATCAATTTATTTTTGACATCTGAATTCTTTGAATGTGAATTCTCGTTATTCATTCAAATAGAATCAATCATTTTTAAACAAAATGCAAACTCGTCAACGTGGACCAAAATTAATTTCAGCATCCCTCACACCGAAAAACACATAACGCCGCAATTGTTTACAACACCTTTTACATTGATATTTTCCGGAGATAAATTTCGGTACGACTTTCAAAAACGGAGCTCAGCACGAGAATAATTAAGGGGCGCGAAGGTATTAAATGGCAAAGGTACGCCACAAAAGAATAAGTTTCGCTCGGATATAATTTATGATGGAAAATTTCACTTTTCTCCTTTCCATTCTGTATATCTGGCTCTCGTTTTTCCACCGTTCCCCATTTCGCTTTTCCTCTGTTGAATATTATGGGGTCCATTACTGGCACGTATTGACCGAAACTAATTTTCCGCAGAGGAAAAGCGGACCCGAAAGTCCGCGGGAAATTCGATCGCTAACGAGGTCTGAATCGAAAGTTTTGCATTTTATATAATGTATGAAGCCTTTTTTGTTATTTGAATTTCATGAAAATTGAAATTTAATCGATTTTATAATTAGAATTTGTAGGTAAATATAATAGATCAGTTATCGATGTATTATATATGATAAACAGTTATTACAGTTTTACTTTGATGCGATTTTAATATTGGTTCAAAAATTTTGTTGTACGAAACTTTTGATTACTCCAACTCCAATATTTGTGTACAAGGAATCGGGAAATTGTTTATTGGATAAAGAAGTTTTAACCAATGCGGTCAAAATAAATTTGAATGATCGAAGTCAATATAATTCAAACTCATATTTCACCATTAAATTTTTTTATAATTTCTTAATCTTGATTAATCTTAAAACTTCTTATAAAATTTTTAATTTAATTAAAAAAAAATCAAAGAAACCCAATTGTTCCCACCTTTTATTTTATGAGACATTCAAGCAATCGCCAACGTCGGAAAATCGTCAAATACCCACTCAAAACTCGCTAATGGGTTAAAAAGGACATTAGCGTTCGATTCGCAGTCACGTCCTCTCAAAGGGCCAAATTCCTCAGCCGAAATCGCTTTTTCGAAGCCTTCGCGGACTTTTTCAGGGGGCATTTGTCTTCCTTTGATAAGGTGAACCTAATGATCCTCGCTCAGGTACATTACGATCTAATTTTTCTCTCGTGCTGTTTTTTTCCCGCCTAATTCGCACACCTGAAAATTACGATTTGTCTCTGCGGTCGTTTGTCATTTCATGCGAAATCGCATTAGTCGTAATACTACAGGAATCGATTTTTTTTGCAAAAAATGGCTAATTTATTACTTTTCTAAGATCTGTATTATCGGTTTGTCTGTGTGTTTACGTTTTGGGGTTCGATAGCGTAAAAAATTAGATACAGTTTTTATTGCAGGATTAGTGTTTTTTTCTGTTACTCGTTAGGGGAAAAATTTATAAATAAATCTGACGTCATTGGTGTTTTAGAGGGTGGTTTATCAATATTTACACGTGAAGGAATATGTCACTTTGAATTATGTTTGAATGAAAATTTTCCATATGCCCTTAATTTTCTGCCAATTTCGTTTAAGTTCAAAAATATTAGATACGTGGGTTGATCATATGATTAAAATATGAAATTTTACAATACTAATAAAAGTCAACATACTATATCTTCAAATCTATTTTTAAAAACATTAATGTCAATTAAAATCTACGCTTCTTGGGTATATATTTTTTTCATAGGTTTTTAATTTTTCATAGGTTGTTAAATTCCAACAATTTTCCTGTGACGGACATTTCAGATTTTCTTAGATGATTGATGCGATCCTAAACTTTAAGTTAACATGAATATTTAACCGTTAAACTTCATAAGAGGACATATACTTTGCAAAGTTATTTTAGGGTCACGAAAATTGTATAATAGTTATCATTTTATGTAAAGTGTTCATCGCAATGTAAACATATCAAAGTTTCTATCGTTATTTTTTTGTAAAAATTAATTCTGGGATCGAACCGACGATTTTAACTCTACGAATAATTCGAACACGGAAAGGCTTTAAGAATAATGAAATATTAATGGTTTGTTTGAACGTTTTTATTTTTTTGAACAAGAAGTCGAAAGACTTCGATATTTTATTTATGAATATTCATCGCAATTGGAAATTCGAATCTCTCAATTTATTTAGATTCGATCGGAAAAATATTGATAAAAAAATTGATTTGGGAAACAAAGTAATGATTTATTTTCGTATCAGAGTTTATGTTTCAGAATATTTTTAAAGACAATTATAGATAAAGATTTATAAAAAATAATACTGTTTATGCTTAAAAAAAATAAAACAAGTTAATGATAAAGAAATTTGATTAACAAAGTAAATTTAGGTACACATATACGTAGATTGAAAATGCTGAAAAAATTCTATACACGCGACTTTAATGAGTATTTATGACTCGTTTATTCAATAAATATTTCACATAGCAATTATTCGGGGTAAGCTATTGGATTCTTTGCATTTTTTTCAGCGACCCTCATTAAGCCACCCTTAAGTGGAAGGTCCTGAACTGAGCACCGAAATGGAAATCAGGTACGCGGAAAACCGCAAACCAAAAAATAAAAGAAAAAAAACATGAGTCAATTAATCATGAGAAGAGTACGAATTTCTTAAAAAAAATATGGAAAACATTTTACGTATATAAAGTGCGAATCGTTCCGTAAATTATTAATTCTTTTTAAGTCCATTGTAACATGCATGAAAAAAAATTTAAAGTACATGTTTGAATATAAAACAGAAACGAGAGACAGGATTTCTTTCGAATTTCAATATACATGTAGAAACGTAAACTGAATAAAAAAAAATAACCAAAGTGATTCGTATTCAAGTATCGTTATACGATGTTTCGTTGCATAATAGTGAAATGTAAATTTTTGCTGGAAAATGCAATCCTTTGTGGATCGTTTCTTTCCAAAATGTCATGAGTTTTGTGATGCTGATCATTTTAATTTAAATTTATGTTTGTAATAAATAATTCATAGAATTTATTATGCGGAAAGTTCAACTAGTTCAAAAACTTTTTCAATGAATTATTCATACCCGAAATAATGATTTTCATATTAATGTTTTTCAATTAAAAAAATAAATAAAACAATAATTCGATTGGTGAAATGCATTAATATAATTTGAATCAGAAAATTTCCGCAATATTAAATAGTATAATTTATTCAATACTCGACCCAACGATATATTGTATTCATAGAAGAAAAGACATTAATTCGACCATGAAGCGAGCTTTTATTTTTTTCTCAAAAACACCACTCGCATAACTCAACCGAGACTTTTCCAGAAGTTTTCCCGACGACGCGAAAATTGCTCACCGCCGTTTTCCTATATTAGTACAAATGCTTGCACATTATTCAACCGCCCGGAAATCGTCGCCATGCATTTTAATTTTTTCGATAAACAGCAGGCATTGTTGTAAAAGAGCGCGAGAGTTTTCTGAGACTCGA
Source organism: Hydropsyche betteni (assembly GCA_028571205.2). NCBI lineage: Eukaryota > Metazoa > Arthropoda > Insecta > Trichoptera > Hydropsychidae > Hydropsyche > Hydropsyche betteni. The sequence goes on from JAOXNN020000006.1 coordinate 7,735,432, forward strand.
GTTTTCCTCGCGAAGAAATTTCCAATAGTGGAGAAAAGCAGTGTGATAAATCAAGTAAGGAGCGGATATCTTTCATCAAAATGTGCTTTTTTCTTCTTATTATGTATTATGTATGTATAAACTTCGGTGGATAAATCTTATTGCTTATTGCAAATGTTTCGAGTTTCAATAAAATTTTTATGCCTTAGTATAAATTAAATTTGAACCTAATAAGATTGTCAAGTTTTCATATTCATCATGATTGTTTTACGGTTGATATAAATTTTACGTTATGGTTTTATTAAACAATTGAATCTAGATAAAAAATAAAGGAAATCAAGTTTTAAGTTATTATTATTTAAAGAAAACGCAACAATTATAATAAAAAATAACTTTTTAATGACTGAAAAAAATACACTAATTAGAACTGTCTCAAAAAATGACTGTGAATTTGATTCGTGCCGGAATGATATGAAAAAATAATTTTGACAATGCAATCAAAAGAAACATCAAGGAAAATTGTCAAAACGTTGATTAATTAACGTTTAATTAACATCCGAAACAAACGCAGAATTTTCATTGTCATGAAAAAAAAAAATTGGCAATCGCAACATGCGCCGTCGCTTGTAATTATATCATTTCCTTTTTGTTCCTTTTCTCTTCTTATATTTTCGATGAAAAAATGGCAATTAGACAAATTTTAATCCAATTGTTCTTTCGACCTGAGGGCGTTCGGGCCTAGGCGTTGCGTCGCCAAACCTTATTATCAAAACCTTCAGGGAAATTTTCACGGCTGAAAAACGGGACAGGGATGAATGTGACGGTCTAATAAATACAATCGTCGAGATGAAAAAATTCACAATGGGGAAAAAGTGACGAAATTTTATCACAGATATGAAAAAATATCCAAGTTAAACGTTTTTCATATTAAATTTCAGTATTTTTTCGTAAAGGTGAATATCTCAAAAATTTCGACCGATTAATTTCATTATGAAAATAAAATAAACCCCTTTATGTAACGATCGATAAAAAAGGTAAAGGATAATTACGCTAATTACGTTTGCTGAGAAAAAAAACGAATAACGATATCATTTATAAATTCAGTAATTGAAAATTTGAAACTTAAACGTTGCACATCTATAACACGCTCAAACGAACAAAATCGAGTTTTTTATTCTCAACGTGGCTTAATTATGTTTGTTTTTAAAGTCTTTGTGAAGAGAGATCGAGAAATTTTCAAAACAAACAACCTGTTGCGCATAATGAATCCTTTCAAAGGAGATCCTTCGAATAAATTCAACAAAATAATTTGAAACTTTCCCTCGAGTGCCTCATCCGCCTAGCGACCTTATCTCTTGACATCGAATTTATACAAAATAAATCCGGAGACTTCACATGAAATATTTTATCGAAAAAAAATTCAGAAGAAAGAAATCGATTTAATAACACGTTAACAGGTTGTATTCCAAAAAATATAACTATAATATACTGTGAATTCTATTCTAAATTTTGACTTTATTCAATATTTTTTTTCGATATCGGAAATAACTCCATTTTATTTGTGCAACGAAGCAGTTTATTTTTCTGCCGAATATATCGGCAGCATAAGCTTCCATTGGAAAGCCTTTTGGATACATTTGTATTGCTACAATATGATACATGCCTTTATATTGTACACTGTAAACGTTGTACGACATCATTCGATAGCGAAGGGAGAAAATTCTCCGGAAAATCTTCGAGAAAATTCCGAATATACTAAGGTATGGTGAATGCGCGATCGAATATCTCCCTCAGAACAAATATGAGGAGTCGAATATTTCCGTAGTACAAAATTAAAATTCAAAAACTTGTAAGAAAAAATATTTATACATAATATTATATGAAGTAAAACTCGATAAAGTTTACAAGCTTCTATTAAATCACAACAGATGTATTTGTTGTGACAAATAAAGGATTTGCACTGTGAAAATAGCAAGAGCTTTCACTAGGCAGTTAAAAGCTCAATTAAAGCATGCTTCAATATGGATTGTCCCCAAAAGGGGGTAATTAAAATTTTATTTACCGATCGTTAAAAATTAATTACCGCACCGTTCGTTAAGTGAATTAATTAAGCAGAAATATAAATTTCAAATCGACGGACCTAAGAGCGTTTCCGTTTTCCAGCTAAGAAAATTATTAAAGAAAAATTATTTAAATGAACGTCAAAGGGGGCGAAAGAAATTAATGATTTCTTCCAGATGAAAAATTGCACCATTCCGAAGATTTCTACCCAAAATTAAATATGAATTGGACTCGGTACGTATTTTAGTTTATACGACGGTTAAAAGGAAAAGTCATTGTTTTAGTCTGCGAATGAGAAATTAATATGGAAACATTCAAACTATGCTTAGAGCGAAACAATAACCGGCTCACACTTTCTAAGTAAATTTTCCAAATGCTCCAGAGTCCCATCATTTCCAATCTTTAAACTTCGAATGGCGGAAAACCAATTAATCAAACAGACAAAAAATGTATATGATTCATTACCATACGACAAAAGTTTCCGTGGTGATTTATTGCGGAGATTTCTCGGAAATATCACGCAGTTAATAAATTAAGTGCGAAATTAACGATCACAATAAATTTTATTTTACGACTAACGCGAAATATATTAAAAATAAATGATTGCAGGACCTCCCATCTCTCGTCGCCTCGCACCTCTGTCCTCTTTTCTCGTTTCGTCCTAATTATTCTGGATAAATATCGAAATAATTTATTAAATTTAATAGATGGACTTAATTACATTGCCCAAATCTTCTTACACTAATTGATACCCGGAGAGGAGATTAGTCTGAAGCCGGTGGCTTTTCAGGAATATGATTTAAGGCTACATCATTTCAGCCGCATGTATAAATTAGGTGCAATATTTTGATGAAACACATGATTAATCTTTGAAGATATATTTTTAATAATAAATAAACTTATTGAGTGAATAAGCATTGGAAGCAGTGATTCCAAATTTCTTTAAAAAAATCAATATTTTTATGTCAAAAAAAAAATTTTCTATGTACATCTTCATAGTTGATTATGTTAAATTAATCCGATTATTTGTTTCAATTCTATTAATTTTTGCCAAGTTATTTTTTTTTTATTTTGCAGTTGAACACAGAAAGAAAATTTCAAATTATAAACCCGAAAAAATAACAAACATATGGTATTATTGCACCATTTTACGGAAACACATTATCATAGCGTGTCTTAATACAAAATTTGACCCACACAATAAAACTTTTTATGGCCAATCCATTACAAACTTTCAATCTGTACCGAAACTTCACAGAAATACGCACGATAAATTATACACGCACCGAACAATAGCCGCTTTTCCGGCCAGTCGGTTCCGTTTTCGCGGATAACCTTATCGACCCTAAACAGATAATATTGTCCTGTAGCACCACACCATTTATAGACCCCCAGGAGTGGACCCTAATAAAATTTTAATGTGAATTTACTAGTTAAAGTGTACATGGAGTGCGTAAACCACATCGGTTCGTATTATTTATTTCAGTTGTACGAAGTGCGATTGCGGTTTCACTCGGACGCTTCCCGGCTTGGAAACATACTTATTTATCGTCCTGGAAATCGTCCTTTTATTCCTCTTTATTTTCGTGTTTTTTTTAGGGGTCGAAAGTGAGACGAATGCGTCGGATATGACCGGAAAAATGGACGACGAGCGACTGAAAGGCGTGTAGTGAAAAGAAGTGCGGAAATCCGATTGTTACGAGATGCTGACACAGTTTCTCAATTTGATCGATATCGAATTCAATCCAAATATATTAGGATATATAGATTCATATATATTTTGTTAAAAATATTTATATTATATTTAAAAAAAAGTCATTCTGATACTAAAATAAATTGATATAGAAGTTGTTTATATTTTTTCGGATAATCCGAAAGAAATCAGTTTTTTTTTTAAATTCTAAATATAAAATATATTTCGTATACTTCATATAAAGAAATTTTGACAAGTTTGAGGATTGCTGACAAAGGAAGTGGTGGTTAAACCCGAAACGACCTACGGGAATGGTTCATTTACTTTTATTCGGCGGCCGCTCGAATGTGCGCAATCGGATTTAGCGCTAAGAAAACCGAAGCCTGAAAAAAATACCAAAGAGAAAATTTCCCGCTTTTCCCCCAAATAATCGCTCACACATATGAGCTTCACGCCCGTCGCAAAATAAAATTTCTATATACACACACCAAGTACACTTTTGGGGATTTCCGTCAGCAGATACTTCGTCTAATTGCCGACTATCGCCGCTTACCAACTTCGAAAATTTTCCTCCGGGTCGAAAAATATAGAGCCGAGTTTTCCGACTTTGGGCGGCACTAATTCGATGAAAACTTCTGCGAGGGTCGCGTGATAAGTTCTTACCACTTTCAAAATCGACTCGCGGACCAAACCGTGAAATTATCAAACACTTTTCGCGGTATAATAATGGCATAATGGCTCAAAGGTGAAAATCAGTGGTTTTTATTACACTAATATTGTATATTTTAACAATCTAATTTTTATTTATATTCTTGAATTAATTTTACTATTGTTTTAGAATAAATTTAAATTTTAACAATAAAATAAAGAAGTCATTCAAAAAACATACGGTACGAAAAATTTTTAGTTTTCAAGGTAGATTTCATTTTTTGATAAACTAGCCATTTTTTCGAAAATGAAAATTAATGACATAGATAAATGACATTATTTGAAAAACTCTGGCGTGAAAAATAGCATTCGGCCACTTTTCTTGATACTAAACTTAACTTTGCGGTAATGAATCGTTTGCATGTCGAACTCGGTCTTTATTACCTACAATGTGCATGTATACAATTCTTATGAATATTACAAGCTTTTTCCTGTAAGTATAATGATCTACCTTTCAAAATCAGAAAAAAAACGAGTTCGAAATCATGAGAAGTCGCACGATTTATATTCGAAGTAGAAAACAACTTTCGGGCAATCGAAATTTTGTGTGAATGCTTTGATCAATCGTTAACCTTTGAAGTTTCAATTCAATCGAACGACTTCAAATTGAATTTTGCGGAAATTACACAAATTCAATCGATTAAAAAATGTTAATTGACTATTTAAACAAATTTAAAATTATTTAAATAACAAAAAAATGAGGAAATTATAAAGAAAATGCTTCCCAAAAAACTGGACGGCAAAATTATTATAAGATAAAATTTCTTTTTAAAAAACAATTTCGAAACGGAAATTATATTATGCCGTAAAAACAGTTTCTCTCAGCTCCAAAAAAACCCTTATCTTAGGAAATTGAATTTGAAAAAACGTGACTGAAATATCCTGGAAAATTTGCATTCGCGCACTAAGACGGCGCATATTATCGTTTAATCCTTAACAAAACCGTAGAAGGCAATTAACCGGTGATTTATAAGCGAGTGTTCTGCAAAATAGGGCCACCATAAAATTAAGGGCTGCACATAACCAAAAGTTTAAAGTTCCTCGAATATACAGGAAGAACCTTCCTTCTTTGCGCTTTATACGCTTCAGAATTATTCGCGCCGGTATTTATTTTACGGTCGCGCTTTACAACTGTCCTCGGTGAGAATTTTCCGAGCTTTTCCCCAGGCTCGGCTTACAGACGTAACGGGATCAAACTAACCGAAAAAATAAGGAAAAACGAAACGAGGGAAAGCGATTCGGCACTAAGAGATGAGATAAAGCGGTGGGAAATCGCCAAGGAGGAAAAACGAATATGCTTAGGGAGGGTGTGAATACGTTCGAGTTTTCTTCGAGAATGGTTTCAGTTTTGTTATCTGATTGCTTGCGCGATTTTTCGGGTTTATTTTTTCGGAAAATTTGTGTCATGATGAAGCTATCAGAATTATGATCTATTATATATTGTGAGTGAAAAAAATCTGTTTTTCATAGTATCAAAAAAATGTGTATGTTAAACATGGTTTACAAAATTGATTGTTTCACTTATATTAAACTAAAAATAGTTTTATCTCGTATATGGACAATATAGCAGATCGATTTTTTTTTCCAAAATTTTTAGTCGAAATTCGAACTTCTTTTGCTTTCTCTTTTTTTCGACCTAAAAAACTTTATCCTTGTAGATAAAAATCATAGTTTGAAACTTATAACCAAATCCATCCTATCCTAACAATGGACACTCCCAAGACCATATAAAAGAAGGGGTGTGGAAATGAAGATAGTGAAAAGTTTTAAATTAAAAAAAAACATCAACAAAACGTCAATCTATCTATTAGATCTACTATATTATCTATCATATTGTTCTCATTAGAGGTAAGTCTTTTTTGCATCGTTTGTAAACCAAGAAGTCTTAGAAGTGAAGTCTTAAATGAGCATAAACATGACTATAAGAAGATGAATTTAAATGAAAAAAATATAAATAGTTCAACAATAAATATTTACCATATTAAAAATTTATATTAAATAAATATAATTAGTACAATTGCATATTCATGACTCGTGTCTAAATCTAAATTAAAATTTCCGTCTCGCACAACCCATGAAAATTATCTCGCACGAAAATTTCACGCATCCACAATAATATCAAATACATCCCGTGTTTTACGCTTGCGAATAAAGAGCGCCCATTACACCACCAAAGGGTTAACGACAGGTCGCAAACCGCCAAGAACAGTTCGCGATACGTTCAAATTTAACATTTCGACGACAGTAACACACATACACACACTCCAGATGGGTTTATTGTCAATAAAGCTGGTACGAAGCGGTAAATTTGCCGAGAACAAACGTGCACATGCGAAACCGCATTCACCGATTAGTCAGTACGATTCGCTACTTGATAAGCGTCGTAAAATTATTCATTGTGTTTTTGTGTTAAATTGTATGGTTGTTTGGTAAAAGTGATTTATGTATTAAACATTCTAACAGTTTTTTTCTTCGTATCCGGTTTTTATCCGGTTTTTGATGATATTGATGGATGTTTTTCGATACCCTTAGGAGGTTACCACCTTGCTCATAGCAACAACTGATACTGAAACAACAACTGAAGTGATGAGATGTACATAAGAAGAAGAGAAAGGGAAACGAGGATCGATTCAAACTCGCGTTCAGCACATGCTGGTGTACCGAAAACCCACGACTAACTGTAATTATTGTCACAAATAATCGCGACGCTGGCACATTATATTTTAATTTGTATGGCAATCAACAGATGGGGCTTGTAGTTGAAATGTTTTTTTTCGGAATCTTCTCATTAATAAGAGATTTTAACTCTCATTTTATAGTAAAATAATTAAATATCAAATTTGAGACGATGTAAATGTTAAAAACGGAATCATACTTTAACCATACAAGCAACATGAACTATCATTATCACAAGTGATAGTCCTCATAACATCCCGCAGCACCACGGGCATCGTTGACAGTTTGAAATTATGGATGAGTTTTTTTTTGTATTGTTCAAAGTTATTTTCGATATTTACGAGGTTCTATTATCGAAGAAGTGGGATGTGCCAGAATGAATTTTTTATTGATGGATATATTTTTATTCTTAAATGGCACAAAGTTATAAAATTAAATTACAAATGTTTTAAAATGGTATTTGACATTATTGAGTATGGATATTATTTATTTTGAATTAACAGTTCTTGACAGAAACTAATAAAGATTATTTACTTTGTGAACCACCTAATAATTAATACATTTTCACTTATGAAAAAAATTCAACTTAAAATACCAAAAGAGCTTGCAAAATTTTGTATTGCTATCTCATTTAGTCTAAAATTTTAATGAAATTTTCAATAAAATGCTTATCACAATGCTCAATGCTACAAGGAAAAATATTATATACACTTTTTCAATATTTATGTTATGTTCGATTATAACGTAAGATAATATAATATTATTTATTTTACCATAAGTAAATATCACATAATATTAATCAACACACAATTAGTAACTCACATTTTTGGTAACAATAGAACCGAATGGCCTTAGTTTATATAATATTTTTTTATTAGAATCTAATTTTATTCAATAAACTTATTGCATATCAAATTTTCATATTATAAATGATAAAAAAAAAATATTGAATAACAATATTTGTGATTGAATATTGTCAATATTGAAATATGTTGTGATTCAATTATTAAATTTCATAAAATTACATACACAAACAACTTCATATCAAATAATATTCAATTTTTTTTTAAATTATTATGGCTAGGATTATTTATTATATTAATGTCATATTGAAGGTTTCGAGTTTATTTTCATTTAAGGGTAGTTCGTTTGTGAGTTATATGATACTCGCTTTCGCAAAAATGTAACTGCGAGGTTTTTTATGAAAAATGGTATGGTTTTATGGCGTCATATAAACGATTGTTATTGCTTAACTGGTTATATCTCAAAAAATATAAATTGAATTTATTTTATGTATCAACGACGTCTATAATTTCATGTCATATATTAAATTAAATTTTTCTCCACATCAATATACAAAAAAAATCTGAGAAAATTATACGTTATCAATAAAATTTTTTAAAAAATATGACAGTTATTTGACAATGAATTATAGATAAATTGTACCGCCGTATATTTTTGGAGTAGGTGGTCAAATAATTCGGTCTATCGTAAAATTTACTGATTTCAGCTATATAAAATAATAAAAATTACTTTTCTTCGAAAAAAACTTTATAATAATACAATGGAAATGGTTCCGAAAACATATTGCATGACTATCAGGAAAAGAAATCAAACGTATACTTTTTCATTTCTAATTCAATATTTATGTGCCAGACTAACAAAGACTTCGGTACTGATTAAATGTTAACCATTGTTATAAAAATACTTTTAAAAACATGATACATGCTCAAGTAACAAAATATATATATAAAGTAAAAAAAAAAAAAATATATATATATATATATATATATGTGTGTGTGGGTGTGTGTGTGTGTGTGGGTGTGTG